>SDVV010029265.1:0-11840 GCA_016164225.1 Gammarus roeselii
CTTCCGTGGGCAGGAAATTCACCAGACATGAACCCCATTGAGAGTTTGTGGTGTCTGTTGAAGAATGAAATACATGAAGTCCCCATTACAACCAAAAAACAGCTTATTGAACGCCTCATAAAAGTTTGCTTCCATTCTGACAGAATCAAGGATTTGTGCATGACACTAATTCGTGGCATGCCTAAACGGGTACAAGCCCTTAAGTCTGCTAAAGGAGGGCAAACAGACTACTGAAATACTCGTTCTGCATAAATAATATGAAATAAATCATATATCAATTCATAAATTGTGTTTATTTCACCTTTTTATGTAAAAATACCGAAAATCTCAAAAATCCATAATAATTTTTCCAGTACTGTATATATCTAACAAAATAAAAATGTGCGAGACGCTTCCTGTCCAACTGACGAAATTCAAAAGAGAATTTCGGGGACGAGTGAGTGGAAGAAATTTTATATCAGAACCTTTCTGACACATCAATGCTTGTCACCAGCCAACCCACATCTCCGTCTGCCGTAAACTCCTCTTCCCTCCCCGCCTCTGCTTGCCACAAATGGTATCAAGATACACCGACTTGAGTGCCGTCTTCCCCATCCGGGGTCTCGTATCTGCAGGCCTTTAACTCTGAACGCTCGCACTCTTTACTACGAGGCCTTCACTAGAGGGACTGCGGAGCGCTGGTAGATGTTCCGTGTGTTGTACGTCGGATTCTTTGTTTATAATTCAAAATTACAGGTCGCGTTGCTGTGGTGATGGAAGACTGCATTATTCATTTAATTGGGAGGGTTAAGTTTGTTTTCAACAATCTGTGAAAACCTGATGAAATTGATTATCTATTAAATGCACAGGGCATTGCATGGCGATGTGGCTTTCGGAGTCTATTTTAAACGGCAGAGTGGAAATCAAGGTTAAATTTATCTAAATGTATGACATTCATCTAAATGTATCACATATAATTGTTCCCGGTCTACGGCAGTACACAAAACTGAGGCGACTTAAATATCCATTCATCGGCGCCAACTATTTAGGGACACTGTCTACTCGTAATAAAAGTACGCAGATGACAATATATTAGGACATATGTAAGAACTTTTGTAATGCCTTTCTAATAAAATGATCATGCAAATCAGAAAATTTTATTTGCATTAATGTAACCACAGTGACAAAAGAAACTTATTCCGTAAGTTTTTGGTGCTTCCTTCTTATGAATTCATCCTGTCGGATTTATAGTAGAAATTCTAGCCTAAGTATTTATGACTTTCTCTTTTTCGTTCGTTACGTTGAATGTTGATCCGGACTGGATGCAATGTTGGATCCCTACTGACCTAATTCCGAGTCGAGATTCCAGCATTCCTGCCCTCTGGTTGCATGAATGAAAGTATGTATACACATTCCAGCGCCCCTGCCATAGCATGAATGAGAGTATACATACGTACCCATTCAACGGAGCTCTAAATATTGTACGTAGAATCACATGCATATGTACAGACAAATAATGTCATTTATGGATGTTGGAATCAGAAAGCGAAAATAAGGTATATTTAGCCAATCGGACATGATATCTGTACATGAAAAGATTGCCCAATAGTTCTTTAAATCTGACGTGCCGTTTAAAATTTACCTAAATAAACCCTTGGTTAAATTTACACTGATTACTTTATTTTGTTCCTACCTGTTTGAAAAATCTGTTCAAAATTTATTCAGAAAATCTTGGTTACATTTACACTAAATTAATGAAATGCAAAATAAGACAACCCAATAAGCTTAGTGAAATAAATTGAACCGACTGAATAATCAGGTTATTACAGTGTTCATAAACTGAGTTGGTAGTGATACATTGTTGAACGAAGTGAGTGAAGGGGAAACTAACCCCAAAGAGAGACTCTGAATAATGTACAAAACATAACGATGTACAAGATTTGAAGAAGTACGACATAAAATGTACAACACTTAGAGATAGTATCCACTAAGATACTAACTTGGCTGCGTCATCGACTGGATGTCTCTTTGTCCTAAATGCTGCATCAATAACTAACTAACAATATTACCCAAGTTGCACTGCGAACAAAAGTTGCAATATTATCCATGTCAAGACTTTTAATAGACTAGGCGCCCTGTATTCAGAGATGGGCAGCATCTAGATACATGTATCGGCGATACGTCTAAGGCGATACTTTTGTACCGGTAACGGTAACGCCTTAGCCTGTTTCGAAAGGATCGTGTATCGGTATCGCCTTGACAGATTTTTTACAAATGTATCGGAAAATATCGATACATTGGTACATCGATACATCTATGAATGTAATTCGTGTATATTATCACTAGCAACCTCTTTTCACATTACAACATGACGAAATACTATTGTTTGATTGTTGATATTAAATATGAGTGAGGAAAACGTGACTGGTCGTTGAACAGAAAAGAAAACGGTTCAGAGTTTTTTTTAGGCAGACTATGCTGCACAGCCTCCATTCAACAGGTTGTTATTAAATTAAAAATTGCGTCTTATATTATCCTGACTATGAATAGAGTTGTTTTCTATGCAATAAACAACAAAGTTGACAGCTTTCGCTCCTAATATTTTTTTCTCCCTTCTGCAACAATATAAATTACAATCAGAAGGTAAAATATTCCCCTTGGCGAATATTTAGAAATCAAACGAGGAGTGAACGCGAATCGAACGAGAGATGTTCGACCTATTTTCTGGTTAGTCTGAATAATTTCAAATTTTGCATGCGATAAATATAGGAAAAAAATAAGATAACGATCTGTGGAATATACATAGCGACATAATCTATATTTTATGTAGAAAAATATGCAGCACATGATATTTTGTCGCTTGCAACTGCTGTCCGCTCCAAACTGAAAAATGAGCTTGCTTCTCAACCATTCATCTGCACAACGGCAGACATCTGGTCTACTAAGCACAGGAGTCTTATGGAAGTCACCGTTCAATGGGTAAGTTAAAGCTAAAATATAATTTATATCGGGAAAAATTTCCCCTCCGGCATTTAGCCGGTGAGGTTTCTGGACTGGTGGCTGGAGCTGAACCATAGCGGCAACAATGTCTATGCACACTGTCGCATCGGAGTGTTTAGGGATACGTTGTTAAAGTTATAGCTCAATTTAAAGTATATTAGTTTTATCCAGTATTGTTGAAATCGTATAGTGTATTAAGGTGAATTTTTAGATCTCTTTTTGCAGCAATACCGGTGACTCTCTTTATATTCGATTATCATGTAGCCTCGCCTCAAGCCCGTCCGTTTTATAGTGTTTGATTAATAGATATTTCCTAAATAATATATACACGTTGAACCATCGTAAATCATTTATCACAACGCAATGTTTGAACGCCATATATGAAAGAAAACGTGAACGCTGAAAATTCTGAAGCGTGATTAAAAGGGTGATCACGCTTCAAAGCCTGTGTATGATCAAAGTATCACACAGTGCCAAAAATTTTCTCTAGAATTTCTCCTTATTTTAATTTTCGTCCTCTGACTGGATGAAAGGAGACTTGAACTCGCATTACACAGAAAATATGTAGTGACCAAGCTATTCCATGCATCTATAGCAAGTTGTTTGTTACCATGGTAGGATTCGTCGCATAAAATCACTTGAAAAATACAATAGCTATTTTCTACGTGAATACGGTGGAAATCATTGGCAATATAAATATATTTATAGAGCTAATTGAGATGCAGAAATATATGAGTTATTATGCATGTCAAATATATCAACTGATCTCAATCATATCTCAGTTCAGGAAGCCTTTCATCTCTGGCAGATGTCGGAAATGATAAATAATGTTTTAGTTCTCCATCTACAGATCGACAGTACTGCGCTCGAAAGGAGAAGTGGCACACTAGGCTGCATAAGATTTCAAGGCCGTCTTACTTTTGACAAAATTGCTAAAATCTTAGATGATGTGCGCAGGCAGTTCTCAATTCCCGAAAGTGCAATTGTGGCGACTGTTACAGATAATGGTAGCAACATGGTGAAAACCTTCATGGGGTATGGAGTGAAGATACCTCTGAACGTTGAATATGCCCACAACGAAGATGTGACTGATAACTGTGCTATCTTCGATCATGATGAAGACTGCTTTGTTGTTTCTCATATTGACACCGATAGAGATGATGGAATTACACTTGCATCGTATTTAAGATGCTGCTCTTATACGCTCAATCTTGTTTGCACTACTGATGCTAAACGAGCTTTAAATGGTCGATACTCAAAGCCTCACAACAGTGCGATGGGTAAGTTTTCAGCACTTTGGAATACGTCTGGGAGACCGGAATCAGCGGAAATAATTCAGGGGACCATTAATTGTCAGCACAGGCTACCATGTGCTAACCGCTGGAATTCCCTTTATGACAGTTTATCCATGCGTCTTGAAACTCAATGAGCTAATGAATCGACTGGGATTGCCGGCGTTTCGTGAAGCGGTGCTCGAATTCATGCAAGAGTATGTAGACACAATGCACCCCATCGCACTAGCACTATACAGCTGACAAATCCTGTTTCTATAGGTGTTTTTTCCCCACACTGCTGGCTGTTTGCTCCCCACACTGCTGGCTGTTTGCTCCCCACACTGCTGGCTGTTTGCTCCCCACACTGCTGGCTGTTTGCTCCCCACACTGCTGGCTGTTTGCTCCCCACACTGCTGGCTGTTTGCTCCCCACACCGCTGGCTGTTTGCTCCCCACACTGCTGGCTGTGGCTCCCCACACTGCTGGCTGTTTGCTCCCCACACTGCTGGCTGTAGAAAATAAGCTCATTCGATTGGATTCAACGGCACTGCGCCATTGTCAGCCATTACTGAACGCTATGGTTGGGGGGTATTAGAAACGTTTTTAAAAATTCTTGAAATTAGATTCCTCACACGAAACAAAAGCAGCAATTCTGGAAACTGTGTCCAGTCCTACTTTCAAACAGAGATGACTCACCATTAAGCCTGAGCTCACTACGAAACTCGCCAAGAAACGAGTTCACAAAATTTGGGTTAGTGCTATCAAAAATGTGAATGCGAACTCTACTTTGAAGACCACGATAATCAGTCTGATGGGAGCACTGATGCGTTTTTTTTTATTACGAGGGTGAATCCGACGCACAGGCTCCTAACCAAGACTTCTCATAAATGGAGGCACTGAAGTATGGCCAGGATGGATCCCACCCTCTCGGCAGCCTCGAGCAGTATCCCGGCGTTCGCCTCGCCTTCAGAAAATTCAACACTCCACTCACCTCGTCAGCTCCACTTGAACGACTCTTTAGTCCTGCCGGTCGTATTCACGCTCTCAAGCGAAATAAGCTGTCAGACCAAATGTTAAGTCAACTGTTTTTTTTGAAGGGCAATTCCATTTAAACCTATTGCGAGTCTTTTGTTCATATGCTAAGTGAATCAAATGGAAATGTTTCATACAGTACATGGTTCAATTCTTTTAAATGTTTTTATCCCCAATATAAAATTTAAAGGTAATGTATCGCGATACATGTATCGGGTATCTGTATCGCCCTGAGAATTCTCAAAGTATCGCGCATCGGTATCGCCCTATTTGATTTTGATGCATCACAGTATCTGTATCGCCTTAGCTAATTTTTTGTATCGATGCCCATCACTGCCTGCAGTCCATATCAACACCCCATATCAACACCCCATCGAATAATGGCTTACTTAGTATTCAGAGAAGTTTCTAAAAATTCGTCGAATACTTGCATCGAAAAGAAGGCCTCGCGTATTGATAAAGTGCATTGAAAATGTTCAGCCCTGGCATAGTCTCTATTATCGCGTCAACATAGCAATAGCGGTATAATCAATCGTAAAATGTTTTAGACAATTTTTTTACAGTTTTTATAATAACTTATAACCGGCATTAAGTTGTGGTAAACATGAGCTTGCGTAATAAAATTACGGGTGGAGTACTTAAAATCTTTTTCATTTTAATAGCGTCCATGCCAACACCGTACATTGATCCAACGGTGATTTTCGTTATGGATCAGTCTCATATGTACCGCTGTTATGGATCAGTCTCATATGTACCACTGTTATGGATCAGTCTCATGTGTACCGCTGTTATGGATCAGTCTCATATGTACCGCTATTATGGATCAGTCTCATATGTACCGCTGTTATGGATCAGTCTCATATGTACCGCTGTTATGGATCAGTCTCATGTGTACCGCTGTTATGGATCAGTCTCATACGTACCGCTGTTATGGATCAGTCTCATATGTACCGCTGTTATGGATCAGTCTCATATGTACCGCTGTTATGGATCAGTCTCATATGTACCGCTGTTATGGATCAGTCTCATATGTACCGCTGTTATGGATCAGTCTCATATGTACCGCTGTTATGCATCAGTCTCATATGTACCGCTGTTGTAAGTTTTGTACAAATCCAATAATAAAAAGTGCTAATAATCTAAGAAGAACCAATAACACCCATTCTCAAACTGTTTATCACATTATGATACATTGTTGACAGACCCAACAATGTATTATGAATTACGTCTGAAGATGTATTTTCAGACCATATTCGAGACAACATAAAGCGAGTGTCGGAAGTGACCAAACTTGAGATCTAAAGATCGCTGGGCTTCTAAGACGAATGTTTTGTGAACGATTTATAAAAGTCTATAAGGAGGCAATCGTCACAGATATTGCAATTCATAAAAAGGATTTTCGTTACATGATTTTATAACATTTCCTTGGTTCATGTCAAGAGGTTGAAACGGTTCCTATCACTCACACGGTGAGAAAGAATGTACACACAGAACTAAAAGTAAATGATATCAGTTGGCTCACCAAAACCTTGCTTATATCCGCCTTATTAATTGAACTTTGCGCATATTCTTCCTCCTCGTTGAGGAAGGCGCTGGAACATCTTCCCAAACGATCGTCGCATAGGAGAATTATCAAAATGTATCGTTGAAGCATTTACTGACATATGTTCACCAAAATTTAAAGAAACTGAATATATTACGGCGTTTTCATCACACGCGACCCACATAGTCAGCCATCAGTGACCTGGCAGTGCACCCATCCCGCATTTATCGGCGTCTTTTTCCTGGAATCTTTGCACTGCCAAATAGTGTAACAACTACACCGGCCATTTAAAGATGTTCCTACACAAACAATAATGTAGTTGACACACTTATAATCAGTGCTGAGATTCCGATTACTGTGCATAGATGTAACGTATATTATTGTACATAGATGTCTTCTCTCATGCCTTTGCTAATTTCTGGTAGGAAGTTCTAAACAAAATATTATGGAAATGTATCTACGCACAAAAAAATCCCCCCTCTCCTTTCTTATGGGCTATGTCGGTAGGTTATGAATGTTCGATGAGTGACAAAGTAAGTGACGAATTGTTGCCGTCCTCACAAAGCATCGAGCTGCTGGCGCGTGTTTTATACTAAAAAAACAAGTCGGTCCAATGCATGCGCGGTCCAGCAACTGAGCGCCCTCAACTGAAGTGCTGCAAAGCTCGCATGAATTAATGAGAACCTCAAGAAGTTCAATTGGTAAAGTGTACAGGTGACGAAAAGGAAAAATTCTACATTCAAATGGTACTGAGAGGTTGTATATTTCAATGTTGTAGTGAAAAACGTGTTAGTGAGAGGTTGTATATTCCTATGTTGTAGTGAACAACGTGTTAGTGGGAGGTTGTATATTCCTATGTTGTAAAGAATAACGTGTTAGAGAGGTTGTATATTCCTATGTTGTAGTGAAAAACGTGTTAGTGAGAGGTTGTATATTCCTATGTTGTAGTGCATAACGTGTTAGTGAGAGGTTGTATATTCCAATGTTGTAGTGAATAACGTGTTAGTGAGAGGTTGTATATTCCTATGTTATAGTGAATAACGTGTTAGTGGGAGGTTGTATATTCCTATGCTGTAGTGAATAACGTGTTAGTGGGAGGTTGTATATTCCTATGCTGTAGCGAATAACGTGTTAGTGGGAGCTTGTATATTCCTATGTTTTAGTGAATAACGTGTTAGTGGGAGGTTGTATATTCCTATGCTGTAGTGAATAACGTGTTAGTGGGAGGTTGTATATTCTTATGTTGTAAAGAATAACGTGTTAGTGAGAGGTTATATATTCTTATGTTGTAGTGAATAACGTGTTAGTGAGAGGTTGTATATTCCTATGTTGTAGTGAATAACGTGTTAGTTAGAGGTTGTATATTCCTATGTTGTAGTGAATAACGTGAAGCTCATCAATTTGGGAGTGATATGAATGTCAAAATAATAATACGAAAATCATGAAGTGTTTGTCTAAAATAAGTGCAAATATTGAGTGCATATTCGGTTTGAAAGGAAGCAAAAATGTACAGTATGATGTGAAATACATGCAGGCGATAACAACAACAACAATAACAGTCACCGTATATATCGTACGGGGATTTGCTATGACCCCAAATATTATTATATCAAAAATTGAAATGGAAAAAGCATTTATTGGTTGAAGTGAGAATTTTTGATGTTACTCGAACAACTCCATTCAACCCGTCTCATGTTATCATCAACGAGTGAGTTGTTAAGTGCTAAGGATGGTCGGACAAGGGGTGTTAATATTTACGAGTTGGACTATTTGTGATAGATTATTTACTAAATCAAGCATTTGGGCGCCGAAGCATTGCATGTGTAAAATGCAAAGGCAAGCTCTTCCGTTGATACAGTTCTTTCATAGCCGTACTGCAGCTTAGACAAGTATGCGAGCAACTTCATTGCTGGGCACATCCAGAGGTCAAAACTCATGGTTTGTGTTGTATATTTACCACAATCCGACGACCAAAATTGTTTTGTTTCATTTACCACAGAATAGCTGTTTTGATTATGTTGCAAGGTGTTGGGCAAACATCTTATAACGTCTACGCTGTTGCATTGTCTGTATTTTACCAACATCTGTGTCATAACCCTTTTTTTTTCTAATCACTTTGTCCAGATTTATTACCTGAAAACTCGGACAAGTACTTGAAAAATATATCCAGTTACAAAATCGTGCCCGGCAGAGGGCAGCGTGAAAATAATATACAATACCACGAGGAATAAAGCGAGCTGACCGATCTGTGTGCTTCAGAAATAACTACGGCCAATGATTTTTTTGTTAAACGTTTAAGGTGGAACGAGAATTACTCCCAAGAACCTGGAGGGGTTTTGAAAAAAAGTGATCATTTAAAGACCGCTTGTACCCAGGGAACAGAGAAGCAATATGTGATAAAATTTTATAGCCTCAGTTTTTGCTTGGTTCTTCTGACGCACTAGAAACTTATTCATGACTTTAATTGACCAAACACTCAGGGACGAGGAGTGATCTGAATTCCAAGGTCAATTACTATCAGCTATTTTGGCAGGTTACTAGACATTGTTTGATTATTATCGTGCAAACTAGATTCTATTTTGAGTCAGATTCGTATGATGTATTTTCTTTTTTGGTTATTACGAGTGTTGAAAATAGAACACTTTAAGAATATTCCGCCGTGATGAGCGTGGGTTTGCTGGTGATTGGAGTGGACTTGCTGAGGTATGGGAGTTGAGTTGCGGGGATTGAGGGTAGAGTTGCTGAGGATTGGGGTGGAGTTGCTTGGGATTGGGGATGGAGTTGCTGGGGATTGGGGGCGGAGTTGCTGTAGATTAGGGTGGAGTTTCTGGGGATTGATGTAGAGTTGCTGGGGATTGGGAGTGTAGTTGCTGGGGATTGTGGATGGAGTTGCTAAGGATTGGGGGTAGAGTTGCAGAGGATTAGGGGTGGAGTTGCTGGGGATTGGGGTGGAGTTGCTGGGGATTGGGGGTAGAGTTGCTGAGGATTGGGGTTGGAGCTGCTGGGGATTGGGGGTTGAGTTGCTGGAGGTTATGTTGTAGTTGATTGAGGTATCAAACGACTCAGAACTGTTTTAGAATGAGCTTGCATAACGAAATTAAACAATAATCGCAAAATGAACATGAAGTTTATTTGTTCAAAATGTATGTTATTGGTGTTTGATTAAGTTATATGGATAATAAATTGAAGGTTTCGGGGACCAAATGCCACGGTGTTGGGTCGCTAGATGGTTTGGGTCCACTGGAATCCACTATCGAACAATAAACCTACTACTTGAAATAGAAGGGTTATTGCTCGATAGGAATCAATAAACCTACTATTTAAAAATTCGTAGCATTTTTAATATTTTCAAGTAGCTATGCTACCCATAAGTCCTTATTTTATAAACAAATTCAAGTATCTACCAAACTGACAGTGTGATGGAATGTAAGTACCACATGACACTTAGTTTACCTATCTCAATAACGTCAAATGTTGAGAATATTTACGACCGGTCGAAACAACTTTAAATGAGTAAATGGAGAGCACAGCTCCAATCGGACACATAATGTTTAGAGCATTTTCGGACTCCGTTTCTGAGGAGTCCTTTAAATGAGCCCAGCGTTTGCGCTAAAATTATTTCCGCACACGTGCACTAACGCCACTTCACTTTATCTCACTGTCATCGCCGGACACTGTCATAACCGCTGCAAATCTTTCAGCACACGTGCTTTCGCGCTTAACGCCTATTTGCGCCCCTTCAATGCAGCTCATTGTCAGGACCAGCCACTTCAATACACCTAAAAAATGAACATTACGTACCCAAGAATAATACGTACGTTTGCCCCGCGGGTTTGAAACACGTACCTTTGCCCCGCGGGTTAGAAACACGTACCCCTAGGTTAGGTTAGGCTGGGTAGGAAAAGTTTCCTTAAAGTGATAACCAGTAAAATGGTAGCTTGGTTCAGTTGGTGGAACAACTCGTTGCTGATATGCTAGTTGGCGGATATGATAGTGGTTGGTCTGATTGAGGAATGTTATGAATGTTCGCTGTTGAAAAATATTACCGCAGTTGGGTTGCCGGAACAACTTGTGACTGATATGACAGTTGGCGGAGATGGAAGGGGCTGATCTGACGTTAGGTATATAAGAATTCAGAGGTAGGTATAGCGACCCCTTTAAATTTAGTAACCGTTCGGAGGAGACCTTAAAACGCAGAAACAAATCATCATTCGAAGAACGATTAAAGCTGCTTGTAGTATGTAAAATGCATGTTTTCAAACGCACAGTTATACACACCTTTGCACACAGTTGCACATCCTCTGGCATTCGTCTACTCTTATGTCATGGTCTATTGTAGCCGCTGCCGCAATCCAGACAAGAAAAACAAAGTTTCATTTCAAGTGCGTAAACAAAGTTGGACAGCAATAACAGCTACAGGATGCTGTCGTTAAGCTGTTGTTATTTCGCTGCAGAGTCGTAATGCAAGCGACGACAGCATCGCAGCTGTCGGAGGGCGAGGGTGGGGGGAATGATATTCTGTGCGCCCTGTCGTTTTCTTTGCTATGAAAGTCGTACAAAGCCGAGCTCTTGCTGTATAAGCTTTGCTTTGTTCATCATTTTAAGCGGTGAGTCAGCTGCCAGAGGATAGTTCTTATAAGTTTCCTAATGTCCTCATAACATTCGAGTGTCATGTTCAATGAACCTCATGAGTTAATACACAAATACATTTGAGTATATATCTATAATATTATTTTTGATTGTGGTGCATAATACGGATCCGTGTACACCTCCTGCAATCAGCATTATGTGCACCGGGAATAAATCCTGTGATTATAGCGATAAAAAAATGTTATGAAGGGGGCTATGTTTTTCTGAAAACAATTGCCTTCAAAAGTCGATTGGCTGTAGATTTATTCACCAGTGTTTGTTAATAAATCAACTATGAATGATTATTCATTTTAGGGGGAATAATCTTATTGTTATGATCAGCTTCAGCTTGCAGATATATATGTGTATATATATATATATATG
>SDVV010029266.1:0-11840 GCA_016164225.1 Gammarus roeselii
ATCTGCATGTGCAATGGGTCTAGAAGGCACGATATTTATTAGGTACACTTTCAATCTACAAAATACCAGGTGCGCACGACAATCAATGAGCAGCTCAGATCTTAGATACCCGACTGACACATACTCCATTCATAGCTCGTACAGTATCTACTAATGGTATTCCTACACACGGCAAAGTTCGGATCACCCGACCACTTCTATATTTCCCGTCTCTTCTCACAGCCACGGGCCGCATCAGAACCCGCCGCCAAACTGCGTTTTCTATACAAATTGCGCCCTTTTTAATAATCCCCGTCAAGGGTTCCTTTGGAGCCTTTATACCGGCCAGAGTTCCTTTCAAATTTTCAATCTTTGAAGGCAGTAACTTTGCTGAGCACCAATCTTGGCTAATAGAGATATCAATACTGGGAGGCCCCTCTCGGACATCAAAGAGTTGCCACTGCCGAGTGCTATTCTCTTTGGGGGCACTCAGAAGACAATGGGTGAAGGGTAGTGCCGAGTATACCCCCCCTTCGACGGAGGAACCCACTTGACTCCGTAAATAGCAAATACTGCTCCACATCTCTTTAGAAGATGGGATGAGGGTGGGGTGAGATGGGATGAGGGTGGGATGAGATGGGAAGAGGTAGAGGACCATGCAGATTGACGGGAGGCATTGAAGTTGAGCGGAGTAGGGTTGGCTTGAGATAACTTTGACGGCCTGAACAGGTTGCAGGAGAGCTTTCACTTTACTGTATTTGGGCTGCTTTAAACAATTTTAAAAATGGTTAGTAAAGTAAAAATTTAATCATGAAGATAACACACGTAAATGATGACTTACGACTTTCCTGTTACATAAATTTCCATGATCTTTTTGTTGTCTGGAAATCGCCATCAAGAAAAGTTGTCATCCTACTCCATATCACACCTACAACTCCGATACGAAAATTCCTAACAATGTTCCAGATAAGTTACAGCCTTTAAACTAGAACAGATTCTAGGCCCATGATAAAGACAGAGCCAGTGACAAAAGAGAACAGGTGTATTCATTAAAAAAACTCAATAACAAAAATTACCTGTGCATTTTTTACCTGTGTAACCAATTTACAGGATTGCCCCCTACAAAGCCTACTCACTGACCTCATTTACCGGAAAGTGATTTTGGCTTTCGGTAAACAGGCTGGCCTATACGAAGCCTATACGAATCATGCAGTGTGAAGACGAAGTAGAGGTGCTGGGGCGGAAATGGGAGGGGGGTAGTCTTTTCAAACTACAATGTACTAGGTTATATTAATGAGAGAGCACAATAACGTTATTCTTTCTGTGTAGCTTCGCATAAGCCCTTTTTGTTGAAGTATTACTCCTGTATGCACCAGTGTGCATAAGTACCACAGTTGTAAAGTCTAAAAAATTCTAATTAAATTGTAGTTTTTGTTTCCGCACACCCGAGTGAGCGAACCAGCTCCGATGGAGATGGAGCCTCTAATCTAATCTAATCTATACCGTATAAGTATCCAAATTTGATACTTGCCGCAGGGAACCATAAATGTATTTTTTAGCTCTCAGAACAACAAGCAATATTTATGTTCGGCCAACTGTCAAATTACGAAAGAATCCCTCTTTACTGTACGTCGTTGGGACTCACAACAAACTCAATAGGGTGCGCGGTCTTGTGTCCATGTCTATAAATGCATTGATCACCTCACGACCCCATTCGCATGCACCAAAAGCCGTCTCACCCACACCCATGCATGCATGCGTCACGCCTCACCGCACTCACTGCACTCGCCACACATACTCCAACATGCTTTCTTGATGGATGTTTGCACAAAACATATAATGAAGATTTGACAGTGTGAACGGGAGACACTCAAAGCTCTTAAGGGTGGCAATTGGCTTTCTGAGAGTCGGTGGGAACTACGGGACCCATTAGCATAAACAACGATAACAACAACAGCAGTTTGTAATCGAATGATAGAGTGCTTGGGAACTAATATGTTGTAGCGGACATCATTATTAGAGTATATTTGTGTTCGCCTATCGTAGACACTATCATTGCTAACCCAATCCTACGGACGATGGGTCGCGATGAATCGCTTTATAATTAGATGGGACTAATCTGATAAGATATTAATATGATGCAAACGCCTGATAGCATAGGGCGATGAAGGGCCAACAGCTCTGTGGTAGACCGTCTCGACTGTGCGTCTGAGACCGACGGTCACGACCAACCCGATATAGATGGTTCGGTCGACCATCTGTATCATGTCAGTGATGGCGAGGCGATGGTTTGAGGCCTGATAACGATACTAGGCGTATGTGACGATAGTTTGAGGCCTGATAACAATACTAGGCGTATGTGACGACGGTTTGAGGTCTGATAGCAATACTAGGCGTATGTGACGATGGTTTGAGGCCTGATAACAATACTAGGCGTATATGACGATGGTTTGAGGCCTGATAACGATACTAGGCGTATATGACGATGGTTTGAATCCTGATAACAATACTGGTGTGCTGTTATCTTTAGGATAACTGTTGGTGATGGGGTGACTCATGATGATGGGTGATGATATGTTATAATGTTTTGGGATAACTCATGGTGATGGGGGATGAATATGGTATATATACTGAAGATTTTAATAGATAGAAAAAAGAGAAAAGGTGGACTGACGAGGAGAAGAAAAGCAAGCCTGCTAACCATTGGAAAAGGTTCAACCCAGATGCAAAATGAATGATGGATAATAGTCGGTGAACTGAAATCCATCCCATTTTTTTTTTCCTGATGAGCGATGATAAAGTAGTGTAATATTGAGTTGTTTACTGTGCGACTGAAGGATAGAGTGCGTCGTTGAGTGCTGTGTTGCTACCTCCTCATAGTGTGTATTGACTTATTATAGCATAGCAAACGTCCAACATTCTTCATTTTTCTCTTGCTTGTGGTACGGAGTGTTCTTTTCTGTTCCATCTCGTCCCATTCTAACAACATTGAAGGTGTATCAGATTCAATATCAATATTAACTATATAAATCATGCAAAAAAGTATTGGAACTCCATATTAATAACATCTCAATTCTTTCAAAGCTAACCATAATAAAAAGTCATATCAACAGTCGTTGATATGATGAATCAAAGTGTCAGACATTCAGCCTAGTTAATTATAAGGTGAAATGGAGCCCTCATTTGCTCCGTGAATTGGTAGTTAATTTAAGGAATTGCTTGTGGTTACTTTCTTGTTCCCTTTTACGCGTTCTAAGTTAGATGCCCCCTGCTTCAGTAAACCTCGACAATAATTTATTAGACCTAATTGACCCTTATGCCAACCATCTGAACCCGCTCTATCAAGAGTTAAATACTGAGAAAAGCAGTGACTAATAAAATGAAGATGTTGTTACGACAAAATGTTTGATCACTATTAAATTTGATGTAAATGGCTCCACAGAATGCGTGCTGACCTAGAATACGAAAGATTTTATCCGTTTCAATAACTCTAATACTTTTTCACTCATTCAGAACAAAGGGTAGACGTGGAAGAGCAATCACGCACCGCGAGTTGATTCTACATTGAAACACTTTAATGAAAGTAAACTGCAAATGATATATTTAATCAGAGCTACAGCGGACGAGCCCCACCCGCTAACCTTAATCTATTAATTTCCTGATTTGATGATATGATCTAATCTTATAACACCATCAAGGCTGACCATTTTATTCAACATATAGGTTTTAGTATAAATAATATGAATTACAATAATGACTAAAATGATTGGAACTTGAATGTTTAAAAATAAACCTACTGGAACGGACGAAGCCAGTGGTAAGAAAATCCTAATAGATAATATTCATAACAAAGCCGCACAACTACAACTCTGGCAAATAAATATATGTTATATCAGATCACCATGGTAATTCAGAATGATAGCTAATTTTTTTATGCAGTTAATTCAGGTGAACAAATTGAATACAGATTTAGAAATAATGTAACAATAGGCAACTTCAATGACAAATTGAATCAATCTGATTTCACTGAAATCATAAATGGAGATGACTGTTGCCCTGCTATCGTACAATAAACATCTAAAATAGATACGTACTATATAAGTCTAACTGGGACCTATAAACGAATAAAGATTCGCTTAACGACAAAACTATATATAAACCCTGGATTACCAATGATATTAAATCAGAAATACAAGGTTGAAACCATTTTTTTTCTTCGTTCATGCTAAGCAAGAGGCGAAAAGTTACTTGTACCCAACTTAGACCCTCCATAGCAGGCGTCATTCGATCTCCCAACTTACTGAGAAAAAAACTGAATACGAAATAGATTTCCAACAAACGTGGAAGGTGATAATAACATTCGAAAGTCACATAACAGTAAATGTAACCAATTGACCATTAAACAAACTAATTGATACCAATAACGAATATTCAGAAGACCATGATAAAGCAAATATATTTAATTATTACTTCGTGAAAAATTGGAAGAATATTGGTGTTAATATAAGTTCTAGTGAAGACACTCACCTCGAATATGTATCGATTAACAATTTTGTTCATTCTGTCTATTTTATCACCAGATAAGACATCACATCCATTATCATGCCTCAAAACAATAAATCAGCCAAGACCATGCAATAGGTGCTCCATCAGCAGCCTAAAGGAATTTACTATCATATTATTTTACTATTACTATTAGCTTTAATTGTCAAGAAGCTCTCAACACTGAGAATTTATTATTTCCTTAATAATTGCTCGAGTGACACTCATTTTACAAAGAAGGTGATAAAACTGATACAGAAAATGGTCGAGCTACCTCTGTCCTTTTTTTAATTTCCAAAATATTTGAAAACAAATCACAATCAGCTATTCCGTCACTTGAATGTAAACAGAATACTTTACGGGAAACAGAATAGCTCCTGATCCGATAAAACTACAGCTCAAGCAACAATAAATCAACGGCAGAGCCTATACAAAATGACAACACAGATACAGATGCAGACACTATAGGCCAAATCCCCCAAGAGACGCGGTGGCCGACGGCAAGGCTCATCACACACCCTCACACGCACACAACTTAGCCCCTTTGCGCTGAAGGGTACGGTCGGAACCCCACAACATACGTTCTGGGTCACGAGTGCGGTCCGAGGTCCGTGTCAGCAGCAGGGCCCGACAGCGTGACTGGCTTACCCTCGCCGCGTCATGATAACCAGCTCCCCCCCACCCACCTACGGCCATACCGTTTCTCAACGAGAAACGGTATGGCCGTTTCACATCAGGGCAGCGTCAAAAATCAACCATTTACAAACATTCTCCACTTACGCCTACTCATTGCAAGCTTTCTCGCTATCTCCACATTCAAGTCTCTCCTTATTAACGCCTGCTTCACACCATCCATACACCCGTACTTCAGTCTACATCTAGGTCTACGTCCACTCGCCTCCGCCTTCATCACCTTTTTTACCAATCTCACTTCATCCAATATCACCATGTGCCCGAACCATCTCAGAACACGCCAATCCACTCGGTCACCCAACTTTTTCACCATCCCCGTTCCAATTCGAACCACGTCGTTTGTGAGCCTGTCTCTCAGCGACACTTCAGCCATGCTCCTCAAAATTTCATCTCGAAAACCTTCAACCTTCTTCTCTCCTCTGCTCTCATCCCCCAAGTCTCAGCTCCTTATACCACAGTTGGGGCAATGACACCCTCATACAACCCGCTCTTTGCTTCCATCCCCAACGTCCTGCAGCTCATTACGCTCTTCAGTGCACCCAGAACTTTACACTCCTTCTTCACTCGCGACTTCACCTCAGTTTCTACTTGTTCAGTCTTCCCTACATGGGAGCTCAGATACTGAAATCACGGAACTTCTTCCAACAACTCTCAATTTAGGAGGACACTAATTCTGCTCGCTTTAACCACATTCACTCAAAGCTTCCTTCTCTCACACACCCAACCAAACTCAGACACAAGCCTACATAGCTTCTCCTCTGAATCCGCCACGAACGCCGAAGCATCCACAAACAGCAACTGGTTCAACTGCCAACTCCGCCCAATCGCTTCCAACAGCCTAAAATCACATACCTTTCTCACCGCAAAATACTGATCGTGACACCCTCTACCATTCCTAAAACCACACAGTTCCTTCCCTAATTGCGCAGTCCGTACATTCTCTAATACTTCTGATCAGCACTCTCCCATACAACTTACCAACCACACATAACAAACTGATACCTCTTGAATTGCAGCATTCATTTTCATCTCTTTTGCGCTTATACAGCGTAACAATACAGGCACTGCGCCACTCAATCGGTACCACGCCCGCCACATAACACAAGTTCAGAAGCCTCACCAACCATTCAACAATCGTTATTCCACCTTTTTTTCAGGCCCTCAGTCGCAACGCCATCCAAACCAAGGATTTTCCCTGCTTTCGTCACCTCCACCGCCTCATGCAACTCTTTTTTAGTAATGTCCACTACAAGTCTCTCTCCAAAAAACAGCATCCTCGCATTTTCCTCGACATTCCAGAATTCATCAAAATATTGGGCCTACCTTTTCCGTACACCACCACTTTCCATCAAAAACTGACCGTTTTCATCATTCACCGCCTCCTCCTTCCCGGTCTCTCGCATTCTCACCCTCTTAACTCTCTTCCAGAACATCCTTTTGTTCCCTTCAAAATTCTGGTACAACCGTCTGCCCCACCTGGTCTCAGTGTCCCTTCTGGCTCTCCTCACCACTCGCTTTGCCTCCTTCCTCATCTCCTTATAGTTGTCATAGGCCACCACCCACCTCGCTTGCTACCACTCCTCAAAAATTCTTCTTCTCTGCGCCACCGCCAGTTTGACCTCCTCGTTCCACCACTCGCAGCCCTTCCGTCAGCACCCGCCCACACGGCGCAAACCAAACACATTTCTCGAACATCTCAACAAGGCATCTCTGAATGTCTCTCATTCGTCCCCCACAACTTGAAGGTCCTGCTCTCTTACGTTGTCATATTTCTACTTCAACGCCCGCTAGAACTCTTCAGCTCAACTTTTCAAATTTAGCTCACTCTTCCTCCTTTCACTCTTTTGTTTTTCTTCCACCTATGCTCCACTCATACTCTTCCTTCTACCAGCAGATGATCAGACACTTTTCCACGCTCTCCTCTCAACACCCGCACATCCAACAGCTTCCCCACTACTCGCCTTGAAATCAGGACAAAATCTATCAGCGTTCTCTCCACCACTGCACTATAGCTATCCGTACCCATGTGTACTTGTGGATTTCTCGCTTCTTGAACAGGCTGTTTCCGACGACCAGCTCCTGCTCCATGCAAAACCAATAAGGTTTTCTCCACCGTCATTCCTACCTGGAACGCCATGCTTCACTTTCACATTATCAACTGCTGCATACCTAACTCTCGCATTAAGGTCGCCCAGTACAACTACATTCAATTCCCTTCCGAAACTCTCAATATCCTTGCTCAGGTTAGTCCTAAATTGCACCCTCTCCTCGTCACTCCTCTCACTACCAGGTTCGTACGCCCTCACAAATGCCATTTTTTACGCCCAACTCTACTTTCACCCACATCAATCTTGAGGACACCTCAGGAGTAAATCTTGAGGACACCTCAACATAAGAGTCAAACTATATTGTATTCACTATATTTCTCGAGTTCCGCGAGTTTCGTAAGGACTCGTAAAGCTACTGCTTGGTTCACCTCATATCTGACCAACCGCGAACAACATGTAACTGTGAACGGAATACAAACTACTATGCTCAATATTAGTCATGGTGTTCCTCATAGTTCTATTATAGGGCCCTTTCTTTTCTTAATTTTCACAAACGATTTAGTTATCGCAACGTCCTTTTCATATATACGTCGTTTTCTGATGATTGTACCTTATCTACTTGCATCAAGGTAATCACCATAAGCGAATCAACTGCCAAAATGAACAAGGGATTCGTTTATATAAACAAGTGGCTATCTTCACACCGAACTGAAATTAAAGCAAAGAAATGAATTACACATTATTCTCGTACAGGCGTGAAATAAATTTAGCACTCAAAATTTAGAAAGGACAGAATTCATGAGGTTCGACATCATTAAATTCCTTCCAGTGTATATGTTAAAAATCTTACATTCAGAAATCACATCGACAGATATCATCTAAGTTGACAAGATCTGTAGACATGCTATATAAATGATTGAGTTGCTCCGTCAAACTGCCATAAAGACTCTATAGGTCACTTCGTTCCAGTCATTTTTCATTAACGCAATCGCAGCTGCTATGAAACAGACAAAAAAGATACAGATAAAATATTTGTACCTCAAAGGAATGCTATAAATAACCTTTCATTCAGTTCTCATTCTAATCGTCATTTAAAACCATGATTATCCTAGAACTGAGAGATCATTATAACATCCAAATTGCCCTAAACGCATTCAAAACCTACCCTTTATCGAATTCACGATCAAGATCTATTTAATTCATGCAGGAAATTTACGGATTTACACAATCATGAAATAAAAATGCTAGCAATATAGTAACACCCAAGTTATAACACGTGACAAAAAATATAATTTATATCAACTGTGTTAGAATTTGGAACCTGCTAACCTCCGTTAACCGTCAAAATATCTGTTTCAGTCTTTCTGTGAAGACAAAAGATTTTTGATCATCTCACTAGCCCAACAATGCTGTACTGTCGCTGTGTATTATTCTCTCTGCCGCTCAACCATGACCGAAGTGAAACTTTGTTACGAGCAGACGAATTACCTGCTCAACAATTCTGCGTTACATCAAAGAGGAATTTTTCATTGCTTCTGGTACTCCCGTGTCAATAAGTGTGGGGTATAGACTGGTCTCAGTGTTCCCAGTAGGTGTCTCGGCTGTCTGGTACTCCCGTGTCAATAAGTGTGGGGTATAGACTGGTCTCAGTGTTCCCAGTAGGTGTCTCGGCTGTCTGGTACTCCCGTGTCAATAAGTGTGGGGAGCATAGACTGGTCTCAGTGTCCCCAGTAGGTGTCTCGGCTGTCTGGTACTCCCGTGTCAATAAGTGTGGGGTATAGACTGGTCTCAATGTTTCCAGTATGTGTCTCGGCTGTCTGGTACTCTCGTGTCAATAAGTGTGGGGTATAGACTGGTCTCAGTGTTCCCAGTATGTGTCTCGGCTGTCTGGTACTCTCGTGTCAATAAGTGTGAGGTATAGACTGGTCTCAGTGTTCCCAGTTTGTGCCTCGGCCTGTCTGGTACTCTCGTGTCAATAAGTGTGAGGTATAGACTGGTCTCAGTGTTCCCAGTAGGTGTCTTGGCCTGTCTATACTCTCGTGTCAATAAGTGTGAGGTATAGACTGGTCTCAGTGTTCCCAGTAGGTGTCTCGGCCTGTCTGGTACTCTCGTGTCAATAAGTGTGAGGTATAGACTGGTCTCAGTGTTCCCATGCAGTTGGTGTCTCGGCCTGTCTGGTACTCTCGTGTGAATAAGTGTGAGGTATAGACTGGTCTCAGTGTTTCCAGTTGGTGCCTCGGCCTGCCTGGTACTCTCGTGTCAATAAGTGTGAAGTATAGTCTGGTCTCAGTGTTCCCATTGTTGTTGTCTCGGCCTGTCTGGTACTCTCGTGTCAATAAGTGTGAGGTATAGACTGGTCTCAGTGTTCCCAGTTGGTGTCTCGGCCTGTCTGGTACTCTCGTGTCAATAAGTGTGAGACATAGACTGGTCTCATTGTTCCCAGTTGGTGTCTCGCCCTGTATGAATTAACATACATTTCTTTCATTTTTTTTTAGGTTTATTTAAAATCGGCATGTTAGTACGTAAGGATCTGGTTGCCCAGAAACACTTAATACTGAAATAGGGCCTTCGATTTATACCTTAATATATCATACTTATATAATGAATTCGTAACATGTAAACTGTACTATCTTATTGTTATTAACGGACTAAACTGTTTCTACTGTTTCAATGACATGAGACATTCAATAACAACAGTCGAGATATGACCCATACTCAGTCATTCAGACCTATCTGCTTGAGTGAACTTCTTGCTAAGCCACTCGTTCTGTCTAATAACGTATTTACCAAACTATGACATTATCATAACATGATCTAATCTCGCTGTGGTAGCGTATAGTTACCATCTTACAGAAACAATGTCTCTCAATCGTGTCAACTTCTCCGCGTATGCGACGAGGCGCTTCTACGGGGAACGCTCCACATATTTCAAAACACCACTATAATACCGACTCGAGAATTAATTCGTTTTTTTTAGCATTACCAAATTATGATTAAATTATGCATTCATGGATAATGAACATTGTTAAACAACCAATGCACAATTAGCGTTTAGGATACGCTTCCTCATGCCCACTTCTATAAATTCCATAAAGAAATGTATCGCTGTCATAAAGACGATCAACAAACAAGAAATAAAGGTTGTAATAAACAAGAAAACCTTCATAAATAAACACACTCCAAAGTGCGCGCTCAACAAATATAAAAAATGAGCGATACAAGGAGAAAACTCATCGCTCGTCTCGGTGTTGCATCGAACTTGTTCCTCGTCGACTAGTGTCTAACTTGCCCTCGGTCGACTGGATACTCTACGGGTAGGAATAACATTCAGTGATTGAACTATGAGCCGACTGTACAAAAATTCACAGTGTTGAATCATAAAGAAATTTTTGTAATCCATTTCCTCTCAAAAACACAACTTTAGACTTTATTCCATGAAGTGCGCATTGCTACTCAACACCATCGAGAGGGAGAAGAGGCATCACGTGGTATTTGGCGGCAACCAATCGAAGGGCTCGTAGCATCTCGGCTGGAAGCCCTCGCCCAGAGTATCGACAAGCGTGCCACCAATCACACGCCTATTGGAGGGTATCGAAGAATTGCCACAGCCAATGGCAGCGTGGTATTGGTTTTCGTAGGATGAATTTTTAGCCAATGGTGAACTCGAATAGATATTGATAGTATAAATTCGGCCCAATAGTGTGGGAGGTTATGTTATTGACATATCTCCTTGGCCAATCGGGGGCGTATCGGAGGGGTATTTTGCTGCATTTTTCCACCAATGGGGCACAGCCCTATATATTGGGGCCACAAAGTTTGCCCAATCCCGCAGAGGTATTGACATCTGAATTTCAAACGAGAGCCAATGGACGATGAGTCTTGAACCCACAACAAACAAGCTGAGACAACAAAATCACAGACAACAAGTTAACAACACCGTAAACACCAGGAATAACGCCATCAAATGATGAAGTAACGATCAGCCTGAGACTATCCTTTGCAACAAATAAGACTCCATCAAAAGTCTCTGGTGACACGAGAGTTCTCTAAAGAGAGTACGAAGTTGTTGAAGACTCTTGTGTGACTCAATGCAGCTTCAATCCGGCTTACCCATCCGCGATTTAGGTACTCTGGTACACCGTCAACTCGTACTGCCTTTTGGTATGTTTAATGTTCTTTTAACCTGCGGTACCATTCCTTGTACCATAGTTATAGGCGATCCGTGTACGGATTAATGCCGGGTAGAATACACCCTTCTCATTTGAGAAGAGATTGAAATGAAGTATGCCCACTAAAATGGCGAAATCTAAAATTGTCCAGGGAACAGGTATTAAATCCTTCAATATCGGATAAGTTGATCTTATGTGCGGCCAACTCCACCTCCCGCATGAGTTATCCTTCAATATCGGACAAGTTGATCTTATGTGCAACCAACTCCACCTCCCGCATGAGTTATCCTTCAATATCGGACAAGTTGATCTTATGTGCAACCAACTCCACCTCCCGCATGAGTTATCCGTCAATATCGGACAAGTTGATCTTATGTGCGGCCAACTCCACCTCCCGCATGAGTTATCC
>SDVV010029267.1:0-11840 GCA_016164225.1 Gammarus roeselii
CGGTGAGTCAAGGTGCATGCATCGCGCCAAAACTAACTCTATTTATCCCTATCTATAATCCTTCACTAATCCGCGTTTTGTACAACATCTAACTACTGTTAGGGATCCTTCGCAATGTGCGCTGGTTGGGGGACCAACACTTCATAATTGTTTAATTTCTTCCATACTCTCTTCAGAAAATCGTTCGCTGCAGCAGTCACTCGCCGCGTTCGTTCATTGTCAAAATTCACAAGGAAGCACATTCTATTATACGCATTTGATGTAACATTCTCTCAATCATACCCACTTTTGTTTCTAGGCACTACGTCCGTCAGATACCTCCTTTCATCTGCATACCTCCTTTCATCTGGATAACTCCAGAAACTCATGCTCAAGGGTTTCATCCACTTCACTCTGTATACTCATTTGTTTTCCACATGCTTCCCACCTATATGTCCACACATTCAGTTTCATGAGTTGCGTTCGGGTCGCGAAAAGCAGCTGGTCAGCTGTTGCTTGCCATGATTGGCAATGGGGTGATGACTAGTATTTGATTTGAGTGAAAGTTAATGTATTACGGCACATGCAATTCCAATGTGCCCTGTTTACAATGAACGAAAAAAGGAATTTACTTTAATTAATTAATGAGTTCACCTCCTGGGCAATTGCCCTTATTGAGGCTAAACACAGCTGACTAAAAAAAAATATTTTAACAATAAAAATTGAAAAGGTTGTGTGTTAATAGGTAATTGCCGCACATCCGATATCTTTGGTATGATTCCCATGACTTATCTCAATAATTCTGCAGGGGAGATTGCAAGAAATATAATGAAGGAACTCATGCAATTGATCAGAGGCTTGACTTGGTCCACGAGTCCTGCTCGAGGTATTGACTGAAGTGGACTGTAAGTCGTCCTTAATCAACTCTTCACACTTCAAGCTGTGGTGTTCTTGAACTTTTACTTAGTTCCGGGGCCGATAAAAGGCTGCAATAAAAAATGCACCCTTCAGCCGAGGCTTCATTGCGGGACAACCACACCTCATTTTGCCTGCCTCATACAGGCAGGCAGAATGAGTGGACATAGGAATCAACAGAATAAAATAGACATCCTTAATTAGGTTGTGGAAATGATTAATCAGATATGACAAAGAAATATATATAATAAGCAAAAATCGATGCATCCGGGTGGATACAGGGAACATCCTTCTGTAGGAGTATCATATGCAGGTGTTATAACACTTCGTTTTTAAGATTATTTTGGGGTTGATAGATGATTATTCATTTTATAGATCATTAACACATTTTTTTAGTATTTTATTCTTTCTTATTCCATAGGCTCTATTATTTATTTCAGCCCTTTTTCATGATGATGAATTGTACTTTGTTTATAAATCATCGAGGTGGGTTGAGACTGTGTGACCCAGTGAACGGGGGGTACTCGTGGGACCCGCGGGACTCGCAGGACCCGGGGTTTCGGGAACCCGGGGTCTTGGAAGACCAGGAAGATTTGAGGGAATCCACTTGGACTCTTCTGGGACCCTTTGGGACACCCTTGAGGCCCTGTGGGACCCTCTTGAGAAACTGTAACCCTCTTGAGGCCCCTCTTAGTTCTAGAACCTCTGCTCCCCTCTCCCTACGCTGTAAAATTCATACACAGAGGAATGTTTATATATGGACTGCTTGAGTAGAGAAATTAGTTATTACAGTACACAACATTTCTGACGCAGAGGGGGAGAGCCGCGCCGAGGCTGGTCGAGGTGCGTCGAAATCAGTTGAAACATGTTGAGGCGAGTCAAGTTGGTCGCGACGAGTCGAAACGGGCTAAAATGATTTGAGACAAGCCGAGATGAGCTGAGACGAGGGGACTCGATGGACCCGGGGAGCTCGGGGGACATGGGTGACCCTCCGGGGCTCATCGGGCTCTTTCGGGACCCAAGATACCTCTGCCCCCTCCCCTATCCTATCCTATCCCCCTAAACAATAAGTGCGATGATAATAATCTGAGAAATTTTTAGCCCATGATGAACCTGCCCTTTCTTTTCTCTTCACGTTCCACAATTCTGTCTTATAAAATAATGTCAATATACTTGTGCGAGAGCTCCTGTTTGTGATTTTGTGAATAAGTGTTTTTTTAGTCTGTGCTCGCTCGCGCGTGTGCGGACCATATGTAATGTCTGTGGTTGACTTTTGCCGCGTAACTATTAACCTTGCGATGCGTTGCGGTTAAAGTTGATCTGATTCGTGAGGCCGTGGACCTTGTACCAATTTTGACGATACTACCTGTGCGCACTGGAATGCGTCCATACTACTCCTTGAGGTTTTAAGAGGGTGGAGGTGGGTATTCGTTTCGTCTGAGTTTTTACCTTCCTGAATAAATAAATTGTAATGTAACCGAACTAGGCCGTGTAGTTGTGAACATTGTATTGCGCTGCTGTCGAAGCTGACTTTGTACTTGTAGCCGTAAACCTTGTACCAGACTCGACGATGCTGCCTGTACGCACTAACGTGCGTACATATTACTCTTCAAGTTCTAAATGATTGGAGGTGCGGGGTTTCATTTCGTCTATCTTGCTCAAATAAATAAAATGTTCTGTGATGCGTTGCTGTCGGAGCAGACTCTGTCCGTGTAGCAGTAAACCACGTACCGGTCTGGACGATTCTACCTGTGCGCACTAGCGTGCGTACATATTACTTTTGAAGTGCTAAAAGATTGGAGGCGGGGATATGTTTTGTCTGAGTCTTCATCTTACCTGTCAAATTAAAACTACTGTCATTTAACTAGACCACGCAGCTGTGAACCTCGTGTTGCGTTGCTGTCGGAGCTGACTTTGTCCGTGTAGCCGTGGACCTTGTACCAATTTTGACGGTACTATTTGTGCGCACTGGCGTGCGTACATATCACTCTTGAAGTTTTAAGTGGTTGGAGGCGGGGATTCAATTAGTTTCGTCTGAGTCTTTACCTTTCCTGGATAAATAAAATGTACATTAACTGAACTAGACCGTGTAGCTGTATACATTGTGTTGCGTTGCTGTCGGAGCTTACTTGTCCGTGTAGCCGTAAACCTTGTATCAATCTCGACGATGCTATCTGTACGCACAAGCGCGCATACATATTACTCATGAAATTCTAAATAATTGAGAGTGGAGGTCCGTTTCGTCTAACCGTTATTCTTGTGTGCACCAGCGTGCGTCTGGCACGACAAAAATATTCAAATAGTTAATCTTTGACAACATTGTTTTTCTTGCACACAGAGGTGTGCGAGCCTACTGGAATTCATGATCATTGAACTTATTAATGTACATGTTTAAATACATATTATAGGCCCCTTTATGATGGAAAGAAATTGCTAGTAAACTTTATCATACACTGAAGAATTTACCCAGTATTTCTGGCAGACACTCACACACCAAAAATGTTTATTGAATGAGTATTTTGGTTATGGATGCCTTGACGCAGGCTTACTCGAAGTTGCCGCTAGCGGAACAGTTTAAACTTGTTTTGTCTGAAACTTACAATTTAGATATGTTGCCTCTTATAGTTTGGTCTATCTGAATGAGCACCAATGAGCAAGATGATGATTGCCAGTCCATCTTAATACCAATTGTAGGGACACTTGTCCTCTACAGGGGCATTTAGGATTTCGAAGTTCCTGAACCAACCCCTTCTGGGAGTGTACAATTGCTCTGTACATTAGAACAAAAAAATACGGTACTGAGCATGTAGAGGGAGCGTGGAAGACGCAGCTATTTTGAAAAGCTGATGCATCTTGAACGCAACTGTATGTGCAATTAAGAAGACGTCAAAGACTCTGAATTCCCTCTGCATGTTATTTACAGCTGCTTCGTAGTCCAGATACACCTAAAATCAGCATAGTTCAGAGCATGTACCAACTGTCAGTGGGAGTAAGAAAGCCGCAGCGATTTTGGTTAGAGGTGCATCTCGAACACGCATCTCCTGTGGAGTATCGGCTGCTCGTGCTTATTATGTTCATCAGCTATGTGGCTACAAAATGCTTTGATCAAATTGTATACTAAGAACAGTTGTGCAGTAAACTTTTGTTTTCTGAGAGCTCTGCTGTCAAAACGGCGATTGCCGGTCGGATGTCGGGGGTCACCATTTTTTGACAATAGTTTGGGAGCAAAGTAGTGTTCGTAGCAGGTATACATTGTTTAGTGGTCAATTAGTAATAATATCATTGAGCTTACGTTTTGCAAGGCTAGTGTTAAACAACCTATTAATACTTCTTCAGAAAGTGCTCTGATTAGAAAAATGCTTGAAAATATTTTAGGAGACATCAGTTTCTTGACCCGTTTGTTTAGGGTCCGACCAAGAATAATGTAATCAATTTGCCACGCAGACGCGTTCAAGGTCAATAGCTGAATTTGACCGCTGATCCAAGTAATTTAACAATCACGCGAATGCGCAAAATTTATATATTGTTAGGAAGCCAAACTATTATATAGCAATAATCACCCGCTTATATGGAAGTAGACTAGCTCGGAGAGTGCACTGAGTAATAGTAATACTAGAACGTGCTCATACACGCAGAATGACCAAATGATCTTCTTCAAAACGCTGGTCATTAGTGAGCATTTTTTCAAATGGTAATTATTAATACCCTCCAGATAATATATTAGACTGTTTTGACGCTTTAAATGACTGCCATGTTGCTATTCCACTGAAATAAATTGTGAACAAACTTTAGATAGCGCGAAATCTAGTACCCTTTTTAGGACTAGCCTGAATTCACTCCTGGCTGTAATATGAAATGCTATGATGGTCAACACTATTTTTTGGAAGAATTGAAATTGTGCAGCGCACCACTTAAGTCTATACATGTTGGCTTAGATCCTCAGTCAGCATTCAGTGGCTCAAGTTGAATATTCGCGGGGTGTGGAAAAACAATAACACTCCAATAGTTTGCAACATGATACACAACATGTGAATTATGAAACTAATCTGTTGTAGAGCGACAAACGTGTTATATTTTTGCAAATAGGTATGTAGGATGTGTGTTAAAATAAAATATAGTTAATACTACGGTAACCATTTGGTCGGTTAAAATATCTCATCTGTGTCACGTATTCTATCACCAGCGGAATTTAATAGCACAAAACGTATCTGTTCTTTATTTCTATCATTATGTACAGGAACAAGGCGTTGATAGTACTCCTTGTTACATTTTCTCGTCCCCATGAAAGCGTAGACAGCCTAATCTCGTTCGCGCGCGTTTCCTCTGGTTCATCTAGATGTAGTACGACAGTTGTCCTTCCCGCACGGATGAGTAGCTAATACGATCTGACACTCGAGTATGGTACGAAATCAAAATGTATTCTGTAGTCTACACCCGGGTTTAGTTTGATACGACGGAGTAGTGGCTCTGTGACGTTATGTTGCGTGCAGCTGGATATATTTGCTGGCTATGTTGCGAGCCTATTGTGGAAACCTTGTTCCTAACCCAAGCATGATGGATTGTTAGTAAACTTGATGTTGGACCAAGTCTGACATGCTGAACATTTGTGATCTTTATATCAAACCGAGGATAGCACAATGAAACGTTATGAGCTTGAAAACGAACTAATTTGGGCACAAGGAGTCGCCGTACCTATAAAAATTATACCAGAGACATCATTCCCAATCCATAAACTTTACCCCCTGGCTTGGTGGTAGGACAAACTTCAGCAAAGGGGCTTTGTAAAGTTGGCATAGTTCAACAATAAAGGCATTAATCTAAATTATATATGAGGAAGTTATTGACAACAAGATCCTCGTGAAGATGTAAGCCCAATTTTTTTTTGGTTTTATGTGTATATATATTATAAGTATTGTTTTCCAACATGGCCAGATCCTGGGCCATGTGAGAAGGCAGCAATGAGCCTGCAGATTCACAAGCTAAACTGGCAGCCACCCATCAAGAATCATTCATGTCAATACACCACCTGTGTCAGGAGTGTAGAATCCTGTCACTGTAACCACTTACATGTTACATCTTCCATACCATAAGAAGCAAATTATAGTTGAGCCCTGTCGCGGGATATGGAGAATTGTGCTTCTGTTACCCGCTTACCCGTTGCAGTTGGTAGAAAACAATTAATAGGGGCAAAGCAAGAAATCCCTTCATCTGTAAATTCGTCTTTCAAATATGCCTGTAATTGAAAGCGACTAACAGAGGCAGAGTGAGGAGGCTGGGAATCCCTTCCTCTGTAAACGCCTCCTTCAAAGACTGCAAGACAAGCATGAGGGAGGAGTGGCACGGGCCTTTCCTAACCATATTAATAGGGTTGCTACCTATGCGTGGTTGTAAGACAAATAGTGAGAGGAGTGTGCTTGGTGAGCTTTTTGTGAGGTAGATGTTTGACATGTTGGTGCTGAGTGAGATGAAGTTGAAAGGTAAGGTTTGGTGTGGTAAGTGAAAGAAAGTTGGGGATGGAGGAAGGGCAGGGGACGAGAAGGTATCTCACCTTGGTGGCCCCGAGACTGCTCAACAGGCTAGCACAGCCAGAGTGCAAAGCAAGACAGGAGGTAAAAATGCCAGAGCATGCCAGAACCACAAAAGCTCAGCAGGATAATGGTGCTGAAAGATATGGAAAAATTGCGCTAAAGGCAACTTATTACTCAGCTACTTTGTTTAGTTTGTTAGTCACAACATGCAGAAAAAACACTTCTATGTGTTCATATATAGCTACATACCTTAAACATACACATACACATATAACAATGAGCATACATACATTACTACACACAAATTAGACTATCAAGCTAGTCAAAATCTAAGAATTCATCATAAAACAGATCAGCAAGGGCTTGCTTATAGCGAGTGATATCTGTCAACTGCACTATGTCGACAGGCAAACTATTCCACACAGCAACACATCTCATACTGAAGGACCCAATGCAGGCATCAGCAGAGCAAGGAGGAAGCACCAACTTCAGCAAACGGCCCCTAGTACCAACTCATGGAGCCAAAAAAAATATTCAGCAAATTCTCTGATTTGCATGCCAAATTTTCCAGTATTTAATGGTGTTGTGTAGATATTGACTGATCAGTTGGCTAGTAGTGTTACCAAGTGGAACTTTGGAAGGAGGTGTCCTCAAGATCAATGGGGGTAAAAGTTAGGTTAGGTATAGAGAGAGGGGCATTTGTGAGTGCTTATATAGCTACCTGGTAGCTAGAAAAGTTAGAAGAAGAGGGAGTGATTTTAGGATGACCTGAGTGAGTGTATCAAGAGCATTGGAGGCCAGTTCAATGTGCTTGTACTGAGTAATCCAAATGCAAGTGTTTGAGATTTAGTGGTTGGAAATGGGGTTGGGAAATGTTACATTCCTGGCAGAAACGACTCGAGAAAACTTGATAGGTCATTGGATGGAGCAGGAGCTGCCGAGGTGGTGGATTGAAACTGCTTGTTCATGATGCAAGATATCCACAAGTACACATTGTTGGGGGAGAAGTGATAATAGTGGATCAGATGTATATAAGGAGCACTACCATTAGTTGGGAGAGCAATAATAGCTGCTGCGGGTAGCAATAACGGACAAAACTGGAGAGCACAGTAAATCCCGCAGCAGTCAGTAACAAGTTAGGGGTAGTTAACCAAAACTGGTTCAACCCACCAGGAAACAAAGAGGCAATGCACGGAAAAATAATTGAATGGTCACAAAGGGTTCCTGGTTCTGGAAGTCAAGGCTCCTACTGCAACTGAAGTTTTTAAGGATCAGTTCCTTTGAGGTCACTGGGTCAGTGCCTGAATAACAAATGATTGGACAGGTGAGAGATTAATGAAATAATATTCATTATGGAACAAAGTAGTAGCGTAGACCGGGATGACTCCCCGCTTTTTCCGCATACTTTGAAATAACTCAAAAAGTATTTGGTCACAAAACTTCATATTTACGGTGTGCATAGCTACTATAATGATCACAAAGCACTGTAAGTTTCAACATTCTATCATCAACCAAAAAGAAGTTATTAACAAAAAAACGTGCAACAAGCTATGACCCCCAATGGGGGGTGATTTCCCGCACCAAACGGGATGACTTCCCGCACCCCCCATTTATCAATAATTGAAATGCAAATCAAAAGTTTGAGAGGACCAATTGAAAGAGCATGTCTATATTAGTATATCAGTTGCTTAAAATAAAATGTTGAGTATAATATTACGTCTGTGATCGGTGTTTTTGATGCTAGTTTTTTGCTGCCGTCATACCCGACTGTCGAAGGATTTTTTTCCGGATTTCGCCACAAGAAACAAAACTTTTTTCCCAATAATTGCGATCTAACTTTACTGGACGTCATTTCTACACATCCTAAACTAATGATGACCCTAAAGTATCAGTAAATAAGCAAATATTAAAAAAAAACATCATATTAATAATACGATAAAACCTGTAAAAAATGTATTTCTGCAATTCTATAGCAAACCTATTGCATTAACATAAATACAAGTCATGCTAGGTAAGGTATAGTTATCTTGATATGAAAATATGATGAAAAATATTGTTACTGGGTATTAAACATAAGTTAACACTTAGACTTGTCACCATGTGTTATTAACATCGGGTCCTTATAAAATTAGTTACGCATTTTGAAATTAGCTGTGTTGTCATTATTGTGGGTCATTTACTTCCAGATGTCATTATATGTGCAATATATTGCATTCAACTACTTTTCATTGATGAAAAACAAAGATATTTATTAACAAAATAGATGCAAGGAATCAGCTGGAGCAACTCCCCGCAGTTGTATGGTATATATCTACAAAAAATCACATTTATTTCCAAAATCCTTCTTACTCAACAAACTACGTCATATTCCAAGTAACACCAGCAAATTAGGTCCTAATCCAATGGGAACTCTAGACACAGCATCAAAGTTTGCACAATGTTGATTTTCCTTAACCAAAATTATCAGGGACCTGAAAAACGCACCTTCACTCTGACAATTTTTCATAAATTCTATGCGCTTATCAAATATCTATAAGTTGCTGATACTACCAAAGATCTGCTCTTCCAAGCTCTTTAGTCAAACAGTGACATTTCCGACATCTTGTTGCCCAAAAAGGGGGTACCGGAAGTCACCCCATGTTTCCGACCGAGGGGAGTCACCCCGGTCGACGCTACAGCAGTAATTGGACTACAGATTCTACTTGAGAGTTAAGTGGGTAGCAACTATGACAAGTTGTGCAGCCAAAAAGATACCAAGCATAGCTAGCATCTATAACCATACATAAGACCTGACCAAATGCCCGTGCCTTAATCAGTGAATAGTGACCAAATCCCAGTTTTGAATAATTACGACAGAGTGGAGTAATATTCTGAATGGGATGCTATTGGTTAACAGGGATAAACTTCACTTGAGCTAGTCTGGATAACACCAAAGAGGATCAAACCCCTACCTATAATGCTAACAGCGAGAAGTGTAAGCACCCAGATACCAGTCAGTTAGAGGGAGAGTGAGTGAAGATGGTGCAAGTGTTACAAATATTTGTCAAACATGGAGCAGTGGTGATGACTTTTGATGAAGCCTGTAAACAACTGGTCAGTTTTGGCAAGTAGGTATTGGGTAGTTCCAGGCTTTAATATTTTTAAAGTGGTATATACATGTCAAGGTCAACTCTCAAGCAAATAAAGTGGATTTTATCTTGGTTGCTTTTGAAGCAGAGTATTGATGTCTTAGCCCTCAGTGAGACGTGGTTGCTGCCTGCTGTTGCATTGTCCTTCATTGACGTTGCTGACTATCATGCTGTGAGGAGTGACACAGATGGCACAGCTCGTAAGCATGGATCATTATTGTATCTGTATAAGGACATAGTGTTTTTGGTGTTCAAGGTGTGCATTCTGAACGTTGTAACCGTACACCTTATTGATTATGACCTTGTGGATTGTAGCTGTTTATTGCCCCCTTCATATGCAAATCTGGAAAATAATACCTTATTACACTTTTTATTGCATTTTTGTCCAGGCAAAGAGGTGATTATCACAGGTGGTTTTAATTTACCAACAATTGACAGGTCCTTGGACCTAATTGATGGCTTCATTTGGCCAATTGACATGCAATTTTTGGACTGTTTGTAATCTCTCAGACTTCTGCAGTGGGTTATGGAGCCCACTTTTTTACTGTCTTACAATATACCGGATCTGGTTCTTACATCTGAGGAGGATCGTGTTGGTGAGTTGTCTGTGCTGCTGCCACTGCCTAACTGTCAGCATTCTCCCATTGTCTTAGAGTACCTATTCCTTCAGTGGAAAGGAGCCGGAGGGCAGGGTGGAAGGGGAAAGGCATTCTTGGTGCAGGGTTAACTATGCCAGAATTTCAGAGGCTCTGTCTCTGATTGATTGTTGGTTAGAATTCAGTTACCCCTCAGTGTCAGAAAACTTTTTGTTTCTGCAGTCAATTTTGATGTCCCTTCTTGAGAAGTTCATACCTCTCATGCCTGATTGTTCTGGCCCTTCATGGGCTGTCAGGGCTCCCACTGCCATTGCCCGATAGAGATCGGAGTCATGGGGTGCCTACAAGTAGGTCAAGAGAGCGGAGGGCCTCAATTCTGTGAGTGCTTTTGAAAGGTTACGCATTTGAAAGGTTAGGCTTCTGAAAGGTCACGCATATATGTTGTGGATAGGACATACAGAAATTTTTCTGTTGATTCCCTAAAGAAGTAAGAGTCTCACATACTGAACAGACTGGATAACAGCAAGTAAGCTGTTTCATGCTCATGTCGGAAAAAAACGTTTGGTTGCCCAGCTGTTGGTCCCCTCCGCTTGCCAAATGGCAAGATATTTCAGCATCCATGGATGATGTGCGGAGTTTTTGCTGACTTGTTTCAGGAGTTTTTGTAGATTTAACTTCTACCCACCCAGCCCCTTTCTAGTCTTTTGATGGGAGTCTGTCCCATGTGGACTTCTCTAGCATGTCCTTTTGGCCATTGATCCCAGTTCCAGTATGGGGCCTGATGGCCTCCACCCACATCAGCTAAGGAGCTGTGCAGATGATCTCTCCCTCCCTCTTTGATTTTTCAAAAAAATCAATGAGGACAAGAATAGTCCCTGAAGTCAAGAGCAAATCAATTGTTGTCCCAATATTCACGGCAAAATCTTACACTAAACCACCGACCTGTGAGTTTGACATTGTTTGCTGCAAGTTAATGTGAAGAATTGTTGTATCTTGGTTGACTAAGTACCTTGAGAGCTACAATATTTTGTCATCCCATCAGTATGGTTTTAGAAGTAACTGTAGCACCAAGGACCAGTTGCTGTTGACATACAATAACGTTGGAAGTTGGATTGAAAAGGGATATTTTGTGGATGCTGTAATGCTTGACTTTTCTAGAGCATTCAATGTGGTGAGTCAAGGTGTGCTTCTGTCTAAGCTAGAGGGTTTGGATGTCTGTAACTCATTGTTGGCTGGGATTGTGGCATTTCTCTCAGGCTGAGTGATGAGTGTTCTTACGAGTGGCAGCATGAGTGGCCCAGTTGATGTGACAAGTGGTGTTCCACAGGGCTCTATCCTTGGTCTGCTACTGTTCTTGATTTATCTCAATTACATCTCAAGTGATATTCTAAGCATGTTCAAGGAATTTGCAGAGAATTATAAATTGTTCATGGGATACTCACGTAAGGACACGGAGCCTGCTGTCAGTGGTGTTCAGGCACTCCAGAAAGGGTTTGAAAGCAGTGGATTCTGTTGCAAGGTCTTAGAATCTTGGATTGAATCCAGACAAGTGTCTTGTGCTGTGCTTTTACAGAGGTCACATTGATTTTGATGCTCTAGTCCCAGTTAACCAGTACCTCCTGCAAGGTAGAGCATTGAAGTTTGTCACCGCACATAAAGACTTGGGTGTCAGTATGGACAGGGGTCTTAGATTC
>SDVV010029268.1:0-11840 GCA_016164225.1 Gammarus roeselii
AAGGGGGGGATGTAGATACAAACTGAATGGGGGGACGGTGGAGGGATCTTTTAACTCAAAACGTATTTACACAAAGGGACAAATTAATGTTGGTGGATAACGAGGACACCACGGGAAGGCGGGTGAGCCTGGGATACGCCCAGGGGGTATCCCTCTGAGGTGCCTTATTGCTCTCGCTCTAAAGAGATGGTAGTCGATCTCTCCAATTTAGTTGAAAACTTTAACCTTTACGAGACGATGTTCGGTCTCGGAGCGATATTCGGCTTAGAGCGGTGACCGGCTCTTATTTTGATACAGCAAAAAAAAAAGTTTCTATACCCTGGAAACTTGTAAACTTTGGAGCTTAGACGCAAAAAACAGTATGCGATGGTGTTTTCTTACTCACTGGTCACTCATTGGTTACGATACTGCCTCTGCGAAGGTAAGTTCGCACGGGTAAGTTAGTCTTGTCAGGGTGAAATCAAGAACATATTTCAAATGTGGCATATTCGCGTATTATACCGCATACAAGAAAGTAAAGCGTTAACGCGTATATACGTTAATGTATTGTTATCTCTGTGCGTAATGGGGTGGAGAGACCACTTCACTTGCACAGGTGTTTGGGGTTTAGACAGCTTCGTATAGTCCGGTGTGTTTTCCGAAGGCAATAAGCTTTTCACGGTAGGTTGGGTCCGTGAGTTGGCTTTATAGTTTGCACAGGGATTCAAGAACGCTCGCCGGCTGCCGCGAGCGCGTTGCAATCCATCAGTAAGTGCTTCACGCTGATAGCCACACTGTGGCAAGGTGGCGCGTTTGGTCCTATGTCGACATACATCAGGTGGCTGTGAGTTATCCACGTGTGTCCCGTGTACAAGTGGTTGATGAACACTTGGTCTTTTCTGTTGGTGAACTTCGTTTCCCATTCTCCGACTGGGGGTTTGACTGAAAGCATTTCTTGTCCGCTCTGTTGCCATATTTCGTCCCATCGGGATGTCATATGTGAGTTGATGATAGGGAGCCAGTCCCGGTAATGTATTGCGAAAAAATGTTCCTGGTGAGTAGATGCCAGTTTAGCAAGCGAGTCCGCAAGTTCGTTTCCAGGGATCCAGCAGAATTCAACTGCCTGACCCGTCTCGGACATCACAGAGATCGTGCAGCATTTTACGTAGAACTGGATGTTTGTAGTGCAGTGTTTTAAGCTTGTTGAGACCACTCAGACTGTCTGAGAATACGACGTATTTGAGAAAGCGATGTGTTTTTGTAATAGAGACGGCTAGTTCGAGTGCGCCTCTTGTGGGAGTGGTCGCGAGTGGGATGTCCCCGCACACAGCGACGGCTCCCACTTCGTCCGCGGTTTTGGAGTGATCAGTGTAAATATGGCGGTACTCTAAATATTCTTCCTTAAGTAGTCTTGGAAATTCCTGCCGATACGCGTTGGTTGGAGTAGTTGCTTTAGGGTACACTTGCAGGTCTAGGTTGACCGGTGGTGGGTTGATTATCCATGTTGGCGTGTTAATTTGAAGAATTCGGTATAAGAAGTGTAGGCTTAATAGCTTTACGATTGATGTTTAGCGAGGTCAGCAGGTTGTCCACGCGTAGGGAAAACGATGGGCATATATTATTTTTAGCCGCGAAAAGGCGCTTATCGGATATATGTTGATGTGGCTGATTGCCGGGTTGTTGATTAGACTTCTTTTCTTAAAATAGTTTTGTAGTAAAAGTTTGTCTCGTCGGAGCGGAAGTGGAAGCTCGTTAGCGAGCACATTAAAGGATTTGATTGGGGTGGAGCAGAACGCGCTAGTTATGATACGCAAAGAATTGTTTGCTATGGTCGAGAGTAGTTTTGGCTGCTGAACCGTAGACAACGGCTCCGTAGTCCATGCGCGATCGTATTTATGCTCTGAACAACGTCATTCCGGAGTCCATGTCAGCACCGAACTTCAGGGATGTAACCGATTGGATAAGCCTCGTCGACCTTTTGCAGCGAATCGCCAGGGCTGCGATGTGGGGTCGCCACGTGAGTTTACGATCCAACACAAGACCCAGAAATTTTATCGTTTCTTCGTATACTAGAGGGGTATTGTGCAGCGTTAGTTTCAGGTGTAAACCGGGCACAAGAGTGAAGTGCATGCTTCTAGTTTTAGAAAACGAGAATCGGAATCCGTTTAGAGAAGCCCAGTTCCCCACTAGGTTTAGGCACTTCTGGAGTTCATGTTGAATTGTTTTGAGGCTGGGCTGTCTGTAGCTTATTTGAAGGTAGTCTGCGTATAGTGACGAGAGCAGTATTCCGTCTCGGGGAAGAATGTCGGCTAACTGATAGATTTTGAGGATAAAAAGAGCAACACTGAGGACGCTTCCCTGGGGGACGCCAATTTCTTGCGGATATGACGGAGACAGAGTAGCCAACCTTGACCCTGAAGGTGCGGTTTCGTAGAAATTGGTAGTTGAAACGAGGTAGTTGAAACGAGGTAGGCGACCTCCCAAACCTTTACGGTGTAGATCCTTCATGATCCCGTATTTCCACGTGGTGTCTTATGCTTTTTCAACGTCAAAAAATATGGAAACCACATGTTCTCCTCGGACGAAAGCCTGTCTAATGTCTGATTCTAGCCGTACGAGGTGGTCCGTTGTGGAGTGGCGCTTACGGCCACCGCACTGGATGCTGTTAAGGCCTGCATGCATTTCAAGGTAGTCGCCTAGGCGTGAGTTTATCATTCTTTCCATAGTCTTACATAGGACGCTAGTTAGGGCAATGGGACGATAGTTATGTGGGTCGCTGTGACATTTTCCGGGTTTGGGTATCGGGATAATTACGGATCCCCTCCATCGATCAGGAAAGAATGAATTTGAATACAACGTACTGAACAATTTTAGTAAGTGCTGGAGAACGTTGTCAGGAAGGTGTTTGATCATGTTGATGTGCACTCGGTTCAGCCCGGGCGAGGTTTCACGAGTGTGGTCGATAGCATATTGTAGTTCATGAAGGGAGAAAGGTTTGTTGTAGAATTCTTCATTTGCGGAAGTGAAGTCGATATGCTCCCTTTCTCTTAGGATCTTTTCCCGTTGAAAGAAGCCGTATAATTTGTTGATTGCGATATTTGGCTAAAAGTCTGAGCTAGTTTGTCCGCGATGTCCGCGTATGAAGAATAGCCTGTCTCCGTCCAACAACAAGTGGATAGGTCGCTCGGGGCGATCTTGATACGTCTGATTTATTGTCAAACTTGGGAAAGAGGGGTGTTTCGGTTGATTGTGTTAACTAATTGGGTTCAGCTTTCTTGCTTCTTCTCCACGCTAAGTTTGCGGAACACGGCAGTTTCCCTTTCCAGGCTACTCGGTTCCTGGGGGAACGTGCGCGGCAGAAGGCCCCGTACATCATTTCACGCTGGTCAAATGCTTTTTGTACCTCCGGGCACCACCAAGGTTTTGGGAAAAAGGTGGCGGGTAAATGTTGGGGAATGCATGCGACAGCTGCACTTAGGAATTTTTTGTATAGATGTATGACAAGGTCGCGCTCCGAAATGTCTTTGGGAAGGTCCTCCACATCGTCCCATGCGACATGTGTCGAGTTTTTCTCCCAGCTGGCTTTCCGGTAGTTGAATCGAAGTTCCTGTGCGTCGGGATTGTTTGGTCGGTTAGTAAGGAGCGATATGATCACTGGGTTGTGATCACTGTCATGTATTGAAGGCAGGACTCCCCAAACGAGTTGGGGTGATAAAGTGGGGGAGCAGATTGATAAATCGACGGCGGCTTCACTTTCGAGGGTGATCCGGCGGTTTCACTTTCGAGGGCGTCCGTTGAGAATGACCAGGATGTGAGTGTCTGTGGTGTTGGCCATTATCACTCCCTTGGGGTCTGTTCTCACGCATCCCCACACTTCGTGGTAGCTGTTGAAGTCTTCAAGGAGGAGTACGGAATGATGCAGTTGGTTAAGCAGATCGATCATTAGTGCCTCCGTGAGGTCGTGGTTTCGTGACGAGTAGATAGATACCACTGTAATTGGTCTTGAGATACATATCTTCACTGCGACAGATTTGAGTTCTGTTCTTAGAGGGAGGAGGTGATGAGGTATGCTTCGATGGATCATAAGTGCCACTCCGCCAAGTGCAGTCACATTCATCTTTCTTGCTTCAAAGTCCCTGGCAATTCCACAGAATTTTTGTACTGATGTTTATTTCGGATCTGTTTCACGCTCAGAGTAAAAGCAAGACATTACTTCATTTGTGATATGATTCAAATAGATAAGAACACTGAACAGCACAAGACTTAATACTGAACCCAGAGGAGTACCACTAACTTCATTCCTCAACTCACTACGGCAATCATCAACACCAGCCCTCATTGAACAAACAACAACAAAAAAAGCCAATCAGAACCATACCAAATCAAATTTCCCCCAGCTTATGTACTAACACTGTTATTCAAGGCAAGGTCACATGAATGTTTCAGTCTAGCCAGTATTGAGAAAGAGACACATACAGCCATGGGCCATTCTCACCTTTGTATCTCACCATTGCAGCCCCTCACAGTCCCAGCAGCCCCGCCAACAGGACATGCGGCAATCTTAAGAACCACACGGCATCAAAACTGCAGCAGGGCGCTGGTCGGATTGCGCTTAATAGGTCAACAAAAAACACTGAATGAAGACGGTCAACAATTGCACACACATGTCAAAACACAGAAACAAAACCACAAAATCATATCTGTTATGCCTGGCAAAACTTGTACAACACCCCCCCTCCCCCCAACTCCTTAGCCAAGGCCCTCTTGAAGCTACGAAGGGAATCGCACTTCACCACATCAGAGGACAGACTGTTTCAGACCAAACACAGCGAGAATGAAAGAATCTGCGTTTATAGTTGGTCCAGCATCAAGGAACCACCAGCTTCAAAAACTGACCATGTGTGCCAATATCTGGAGCTCGCTCAAACAGAGCAGACAAACCAAAATCCACAGAACAGTGAAAAATCTTCCAACACTTCACCAGATCCAAACGCAACATCTTCCTCTGATCAAAAACAACTGCAAAGCTCTGAGCCTCTCACCTTGGTCCACTCCACCCAGACCCTCTATTTCCCTGGTCCACCGCCTCTGCACACACTCCAAAAGTCTCAGATCCCCCAAATATCCTACATTCCACACACAAGAGCAGTAGTCCAAGATGGGCCTTATATGAGTTATAAATGAAAACACTATGAAAACAGAACTCCTATTGACAGTAGAACGGAGCAGACTGGTTGCCAGAGTGGAAGCCTTTCTAACAACACTGTTCACATGGAGGTGAAATCACCACCTTGAGCCAACAAGCACTCCCAAGTACCTGCAGGAATCAACAAGCTCAAGTGCCTCACCATTCAAATTATAAGCAATTCAATCATCACGCTGCTCCAACTCAAGACGACCCCTGTAAAAACGCATGAAGACACATTTGGCAATGTTCAGAGAGAGATTCCATGAAAAGGAAATAGACTGCACCAAATTCAGATCTCTCTGCAAAGAAGACACACCCAGGCGAACTGCTTGTACTACGCGTGGGAAGCTCAAATAAAGTTTGAAGTCATCAGCAAAAGCCTTCCACTTACAAGCCACTCCCGCTGCAACATGATTAACATACAGCAGAAACAAGAACGGGCCCAGCACAAAACCCTGGGGCACTCCACTCGTCACCTCCCGAGTCACTGAAAACTCCCCCGCTGAAACACAAATTTGCCCCCCATTCCAACAATCCACCATGAATACCCACACATCTTAGTTTGGCCAACAAAACAGAATGATTGACAACATCAAATGCTGTGGAGAAATCCAGAAAGACCACATCCACCACCATTCCATCATCCACCAGATCAGCCACCTCACCATAAGTAAGCAACAGTTAATCCACCATGCTCCTTCCCACCCTGAATCCAAATTGGCAGTTTGACAAAATGCCAGAATCTGCCAGAAAAGACACTACTGAGACACAATTACCCGCTCCAGCACCTCACAACAATCAGCAGTGAGACCCATGTCGATAATTGAGAGGGTTGCTCCTCACACCAGACTTGAATAAGGGAACAACATGATATTCCTTCCAGGCCCCCGGCAAAACTCCCTGGCCCAACAACTTCACAAACATCAAAGACAAAGGCAATGACAGCTGCAAAAGAACATTGCTTCAAAACACTTAGGTGGATACCATCAGGTCCAGGGGCAGGAGATGAATCAAAATTGTCCAGAACCTGGAAGACCTAACAGTCTCGTCACACAAATCTAATCAAATTTTACAAGAAAAAAATTATGTGAGGAAGGGCCGGCAGGATCAACGTCCACAAAAACAGACGAAAAAGAGTCCACAAACAGCTGACTCAAGTCTCTCTGACCAACAACAACCTCACCAGATGGAAGCTTCAGAGGACCAACAGAAGCACAGCCCTTCTTTCTTATTCTGATCTAGGAGTGAAACATCTTGGGAGCAACAGAGAAGTTGTTGGTTAATTCCTGTTCATACAACCACTAGTTGTGACGGGAAAAATTTCTGTACTCAAAATTGAGCCTACTAAACTTCCCCAAAAACACAAACACCTCGTCATGCCGACTACCAAGCTCCCTCCTCAAAAGCTTGTACAGCGCCCAAGCCTGAGATCTACTGATCATCAGCTTGGTCGCGAAGCAGAGTCTAGAGTGGGAACAAATCTTTCAACAAGCGAATGGATAACTGACGGAAACAAACTATAATTCTCCTCCACAGTGCCGTGCAGAAACTCATAATGCCAGTCAACGTCTGTCAAAACCTCTCTCATACTCTAATAATCTCCACGAGACCACATGACCGATTTGGAACCTCATCCATCTGGAAGCAATACTCAACCAAGACAGAGGCATGGTGGCACCCCGGAAGAGGAGGCAAAACTGCCACAGATGACACCCAATCTTTCTCTGTAGTCAGCACCAGATCAAGAATGGTGCCAGAATCAATAAAAGTACTTTCCCTCACCCACTGAGTGAGTCCAAGAAGAGCAAAACAATCAAGAAACTGCAAATCAACTGGAGGCATATAATTATTAAAAATGTCTAAGACCAATCCAACAAAGGCAAGTTAAAATCCCCAAGAACGACAACCTTCCTATGAAATTCCAGCAGAAATTCGATCAGTTCAGCATACTCCTCAGTTGAACAGGAGGGTGGACGGTAAGCCACCCCAACTGAAACATAATCCAGGAGAGAAATGGCAGCAACATTGGGAAGACCTACTTCAACCGGCACAAACTTAAAACTATTTACAACATATAAACAAACTACATGCTTCTTTACTTCCCCCACCACATCTCTCCTCAGCAGCTGAGACCCCGGCAAATCAACAAAGAACGACGATACCGTTGTAGTCAACCACGACTCGCACACCAACCCACTGCAAGTCCCACTGCTGCACCATATGACCAACATAAGGGACCTTATTCGTAATGGAATTCAATTTTACACAGCACAACCGCAAAATGATGAAATCGATCTGCACTGACTGCCTGGTTAGTTTAAAACACCATCCTCATGGCCACCTGGAGTTCCACGACCACCACCACCAGGACCACGGCCACTCGGCACCACGACAGCTTTCGTGAACCATACCGTGGCCACCGGCGCTTCTCCGGCCGACAGCCCTCCCCCGACCGCCAACACTTCCACGGCCGCCAACACTTCCATGGCCGCCAGCACTTCCACGGCCGCCAGCACTTCCACGGCCGCCAGCACTTCCACGGCAGCCAACACTTCCACGGCAGCCAACACTTCCACGGCCGCCAGAATTTCCACGGCCGCCAGAACTTCCAAGGCCGGAAGCACTTCCACGGCCGCCAACACTTCCTCGGCTGCCAGCACAAACTCGGCCGGCAGCATCCCCGCGACCACCAGCACCGCCTCGGTCTTCAGCAACGCCGCGGCCACCAGCACCGCCACCTCCGATGCCGCGGCCATCTCAACGCCCTTAACGCAACCGTCACCGCCTGATTTTCAGAACATAATGGTTGATTAGGTAAAATTAGGATTAGGTAAAAGAAACAGTTCTATGCATATTATTGAAGCTCCAATTTTGTAATTTACCTTATTAACAGTATTATAAACTCAATTTTGCAAGTAGATAATTTATCAGTTGGAAGTGTTGGAAGCATTCTCAGACTCGGTCTAAAACATCTATATACAGCATTTGTGCTCTCCCAATATTTATGAATCTTACATATTAACCTCCGGAAAATAGCTTCAAGTTATTTATCTACCCAGATCAGTCCTATTAAAAATTAGGATGCCTCTATCTCCGGAATTTCATTGCGCTTATTCGAATGTGAGATGCGGTCAAACTTTCCCACTCTCTACCACGATACGGCTCATTGATTGAAGGTAAATATTCATTATCAAAACTGGAAGCGTGTACCGGCGTGCTTGCTTTCCCAACTTATAAGCTTGTACCTTCTTCTCTTCACGGGGCCTTCTGATCAGAGGCAATTTACTCCGAGATTAGATATGGTGGAGTGCGCGACCTCATGGTCGGTCAAAGCGGTGAGTGGAGCCAATGTACGCCTCAACAATCTTGGAGATGAGAAGAGTCGCAGCAGGATCACCGGGTTGGCCACTGAGAAGTAAAGAGAGATTGGGTGCTGAGTGCCCCTGAGCACACAGGCTGATAAATAGATGGCGCCGGGCAGAAAGGTAGTGGGGGCAGACAAAATAGAAATGGTATGACGTTACATCTAAATGACAGTTAGGGCAGTCTGGGGAGTCAATCTGACAAGTTTTGTGAAGTGGTTTATTTAAGGGAGCAGTACCCAGTCTGAACTTGACAAGAAGGAACTAAAAATATCGTGACTGTGTCCCCTGCAATGCCCAAGGATGCACAATGGGTTTGTGGTTATCTAGAGAGTGCTGTCCTCGAATAGCCGTTCACCTGACCTGCCAATAAGACCAGACTAAAGAAGAGTAATTGGAACAATGATCCACCAATGAAAAAAGGGGCTCATGAACAGGAAGGTTAGAGGTTGCTTCTTCCTTAGCAACTGCATCTGCAGCCTCATTGCCAGGAATGGAACAATGGGCTGAGATCCATTAAATGTGCACACTATGGAGGGGAAATGTTTAGAAGATGATGTCTATGAATTGCAAAAACAAGGGTGCTATAGGAAGAAAGCCTTGAAGAGGACAGGAGAAAGAGGGAGGATAGGCTGTGTGTGAAAATAACAGCAGGTGTGGTATCCTGGTGTGAGGAGAAATATCAGTGCTTGCAGGATCCCAAAGAGTTCAGCAGCAATGGTCAATTGCCTAATGGCCAATTTGGTTTCAGGGAGGGAAGGAGCACAGAGGGTCAACTTTTGCAAACTTAGGATGAGATTGCAGATCTGGTGGACAATGGGATTGTTGTTGATGAGGTCTTCCTGGATTTCTCAAAGGCGTTTGATGTTGTCAATCACTCAGTTTTGTTACACAAGTTGAGATGTGTGGGTATTCCTGGAGGATTGTTGGACTGGATTTGTAGTTTCCTGATTGGGAAGCAAATGAGCATTTCTGTGGGGGGAGTAGTCAGCAAATTAAGGGAGGTGACAAGTGCGGTGCCCCAGGGGTCCGTGCTGGGTCCGCTTTTGTTCATGCTATGTGTCAATCATATTGCAGCAGGTGTGGCTTGCAAGTGGAAGGCTTTTGCTGACGACTTCAAACTTTATTTCATGGGATGCACAAGCAGTTTGCCTGGATGCGTCTTCTTTGCAGAGGGACCTGAATTTGGTACAGTCGACGTAGCTGTCATTGAATCTCTTGTTGAACATCAACAAGTGTGCCTGTATGCATTTCTGTAGGGGTCATCTTGGATTGGAGCAGCTTGATGATGCAATTGCTTATAATTTTATTGGTGTGGCACTTGGGCATGTCGATTCCTGCAGGGACTAAGGAATGCCTGTTGACTCAAGGCTGCGGTTTCATCTTCATGTGAGCAGTATTGTAGGGAAAGCTTTCACACTCACAACCAGTTTGCTCCCCTCTACTGTCAATAAGAGTTCTGTTTTCATGGTGTTCTTGTTTGTTACTCATATAAGACCCAACTTGTACTACTGCTCATGTGTGTCGATTGTGGGATATTTGGGGAATCTGAGATTCTGAGTCTGTGCAGAGATGGTGGACCAGGGAGATTGATGGGCTGGGTGGTGTTGAATATGGAGAGTGGCTTAGAGCTTAGCAGTTGTTTCCTGTGAAGCGGAGGTTGTTGGGTTTGGATCTGGTGTAGTGTTCAAAGATTTTTCACTGTTCTGTGGATTTGCTGTGTGCAGGTTTGGAGCCTACTGCCCGCTGATGTGGTTCAGTGTGATTCCCTTTGTGGCTTCAAGAGGGCCTTGGCTGGGGAGTTGGGGGAGGTGTTGCATGAGTTTTGCTGAACCCAATGGAGATATGATTTTTAGTTTTTGTTTGGTTTCTGCCAGTTTTGTGCAATTGTTGACCAATTTTAGTGTTATTTTTCCTTGACCTATCAAGCGCATTCCGACCTGTGTCCTGTTGCAGTTTTTGCGCCGAGTTGTTCTTTTTGATTACTGGCGCGCCAAGGTATACTGCCTCCCATGCCTGCATTGCCCTGTTAGTGAGGCTGTCGGGGGCTGCAAAGGTGAGATAAAAAGCAGAGAAGAATTGTGTGACCTGCAAGAAGATGGAAAGGTAACTTCAAATTTCTATGTGGAGCAAACACACCCACCCCAATACTGGCTGCATTTTTGCCCATCATAGAACCATCTGTGTAGATAGAGAGAAAATCAGGGTAGGAAGAAGAACAGAGGTCTGCAAAGAGTGCTGGAGCACAACCGTCTACTGCATCTATGGCAGCAGTGGAGAAGGTGGTGTGGATAATTGAAAGATCAGGGAACCAGGGAGGGAAATAGGAACTGACGACATGCTCTGTATAGAAGGGGAGAACGGTGATGGCGACCTGAGAAGGGAATTGAGGTGAGAAAATGATCGCGGTGTAAAAGGGCATGTAATGGATAATCAGAAGCTGGAGAGCCCCTAGTCAGTTGGTAAGACTTCTGATATATGCCAGATAGAAGGGTAGAAGTTTGGGGCGAAAGCCCCCAAACCGTGATCCCGCAAGCTTGCACGCAATATGTTGAGACGCTCTTAATAACGGAGCCCTAGGAAGTCAATGTAAGGACTCCAAGTCAAAGGAGGCCAGTCAAATATTAGGCCAAGCATTTTTTGATGCTGGGAATATGGGATGGGTACACCAGAGATGTAAAGTAGAGAATAAGTGGGAACTGAGCGCTTAAGGGTAACAACGAATTACTGGACTTTCGAGTGTTGGTAGGTATACCATAGCGGTGCGCCCAAGAACAAAGTTGTCAATAGCAGCCTGGAGTAGTGCCTGGGCAGAAGAAGCAGTCAGCACTAACCAACATGGTTATGTACACACACAGACACTAGGCCGCATCCCGCAGAAAAGGAGGTGGCCAACGGCAAGGTGCACCTCACATCCTCATACGCTCCCACTTGCACAACTTAGCCCTTTTGTGCTAAAGGGTCCAGCTGGTACCCCCTCAACATACACTCAGGGTCAAGAGTGCAGTCCAAGGATCGGTCGTCAGCAGCAGGGCCAGACAGTTTTCACAGGTTTACCCCCGCCGCGTCATAATGACCGGGCCCCCCCCACCCATGCCCATCCCGACAGCGGGATGCCAAGGGCGGGAAAGCACATCAGAGCAGCGTCAAAATCAACCATTCACAATCATTCTCCACTCACGCCTGTTCATTGCACGCTCTCTCGCCACCTCCACATTCATGCCTCTCCTTCCCAACGCCTGCTTCACACCATCCATCCACCCAAACTTTGGTCTACCTCTAGGCCTGCGACCACTCGCCTCAGCATTAAT
>SDVV010029269.1:0-11840 GCA_016164225.1 Gammarus roeselii
TGTTGTGATGGTTGCTGTGATGGCTACTGTGATGGATGCTGTGATGGATGCTTTGACGGTTGCTGTGATGGTTGCTGTGATGGTCGCTGTAATGGTTGCTGTGATGGTTGCTGTGATGACTGCTGAGATTGATGCTGTGATGGTTGCTGTGATGGTTGCTGTGATGGTTGTTGTGATGATTGCTGTGATGGTTGCTGTGATGGTTGCTGTGATGGTTGCTGTGATGGTTGCTGTGATGGATGCTGAAATGAATTCCTGTGACGGTTGCTGTGATGGTTGCTATGATGGATGCTGTGAAGGTTGCTGTGATGGATGCTGAGACGGTTGCTGTGATGGTTGCTGAGATGGTTGCTGTTATGGTTGCCATGAAGGTTGCTGTGGCGGGTGCTTAGATGGCTGCTGTGATGGTTGCTGTGATGGAAGCTGTGATGGATGCTGTGATGGTTGCTGTGATGGCTGCTATGAAGGTTGCTATGAAGGTTGCTGTGATGGTTGCTGTGATGGTTGCTGTGATGGTTTCTGTGATGGATGCTATGAAAGTTGCTGTGATGTTTGCTGTGATGGGTGCTGTGATGGCTGCTGTGATGGATGCTGTGATGGTTGCTGTGATGGCTGCTATGAAGGTTGCTGTGTTGGATGCTGTGATGGTTGCTGAGATGGTTGCTGTGATGTCTTCTCTAATGTTTTCTGAGATGCTTGCTGTGATGGTTGCTGTGATGGTGATGAATTATCGGTTGTTTTCACTGTAATCGGTCAGGCCCTCAAACAAACACCTCAAGGAAACTCAATTGAAGGTACGGGGAAGAATTTGTAGCAATTTTATAAAATCAAAAGGCTTGTAATACTCGAAATTGTAGAATCGATTTTTTTAACAAGAGATTATTTAAATCAACATGAGATTTATTCATGTATACCTTTATTTATTGACTATCTTTGATTAATAAGAGGACACTCGCTTGTTTCATCGTAATGGTGGAATTGTGATGCAATTTGTCCTCGTAGTCTGTGAAAAAGCTTCGCCGTGCGTACACGAATGTGGTACACACATTCAACGTCGTAGATGCACTGTTTCTTATTTGAGTTCCAACAACTAATTTAATTTAGAAAAAAACATCCATTATTGAAAGATATTTAATTGGCATGTAACATATTAGGTTTGTGAATAACAGCAATGAGATTATATCAATCAATTTTGTATGGGCGCGAGTAGTAAAAACAATACATTTCCATAACGTGTTTGCTTAAGAAGAGACTAGTCATCCCAAAGCACTGGAAATAAATGATTGCCAAAGAGTGGTAAGGCTGACGATTTGAAAATTTAGGTCCGTCAGGCTTGTGATTTTACTTTGATGAATAATTCGTGTTGAGTCCCACTTCGTATTGATTAGTCAGTTCATTTAACAGAGCAGATTCCCTCAATTTTTATATCTTTAATGTCGTCCAGCGCAAATTATGACTACCCTAGATTAATTCAACTCTTCATGGTTGACTTTGTGACGTAATCATTGATACCCACCGGATTGACCGAGAACTACAAACCCAAATTTGAATTGTTGACATTACACTCCGTAGAGACGTTATAATTAAATCCCAACATGTTTTCCCTGCATTATTGATCTTCCTTTCATACTCCCTAACTGTTCCACAAGGCGTTCTAGGGATTTGAGACTGATGGATTTATTTATTAAATCCAAAACCCCAACGTGCGGGTTGGCTCGACCGAGTCTTGTATTATCTCGATGGTCATTGAACCAAACACCCTCGCCATCCATCATACTAAGGTAAATATACAAGGGTTCAGAAATAGCCCCGCCAGTGTCCAGGGTGATAACGGAAATAGGAATGTTGGTGGGCGTATTCCATATATTATATTCTAATACTGATATAGAGGCTGCTGACAATAGTCAGATGATATTTGCTGATGTATAAACCTTCTCTGATACTGATGCAAGCTTTTTGACTGATGTTGACGTAGATACTGATACTGACCTTTTGCTGATGCTGATACAACCATCTCAGCTAATGCTGATCCCGATAAAGATACCACCCGAACAACGTATAAAACTTGCTGCATACATAAAGCAGTGCAACAATCACTTTAAATTATACCATCAGATTTACAAAAGCTTAGACGCTTCTTGTATCATGCGTTTTGCCACAACATTCTAGGAACAATGTGATATTCTTCGACATTGAAATCCTGTAATATCACAAGAAAATGTGTCTGGATTGGAGGAGTTGGGTGGGCGATATAAGGGCGTGACCGCAGGGCTACATGATATCGACTGGAGCACGATTAAGCCTTTCTCCTCTGACGACAATGAAGAGTAGATTGGAAGGGGATTGGAGGGGGAAAGGTTTGGGTAAGAGCTGGGGCAAATGGCGGTCTCCAGCTGACTGGATTTGAGTGCTGGAGTATATACCGCAAGTGGTAGCTGTGTCTGTGCAATCACGCTCTGCTGGCATTGTGATTGAATTATCTTATCTCAGTGGGTGGAGGGACGTCATTAATAACCAAGGATTTTTTTATCCCTGTCACAGAGTCTCGTGTGGCTCAGATGTATAGCGGTTCAATGAAGCTTGAATGACTGATTTTATTTAAATTAAAATTTTGGTCAAACGTTTTTCTTATTTTTCCGTCTTGCCCATTTACATCCTACGCTGAGTTAGTGAATACTCAAGCCTTTTATTCGAATTTGATTGAAAATCGGATAATATCCAAATTTTTGTACGCATACAATTTACTTCGTCGAAAGTATTTATTTCGTCGAAACATTATTTAAAGCTGGGAAACATCACAAATTTGGAGGAATTACATACAAGCCCTTATTAAAATAATTTATTTTTCATTTAAGTTGCAACTCTCTGAGCCCTCAGGTAAAGGTTATCACAAGGGACTGGTAAAAGTGGCAATCTATGATGAGTTGCCAGGTTCTATTTGTTGAGTGATCGCCCAAGGAAAAGCAGTTGTGTTCTTGAATCCACTTCCAGGCACCATCAAATGTCTGCAGATTGAACGGGCACATCACTTGTTGTTCACTATGTGATATAGTCGTGGTTTTCAAGTCCTGGAATTTAATCAATGATTGTCTGGACGAAGAACGCTGCCAGCAGCAGCACTAGTTGAATTTCTTATTGAATAATGACGAGCAGTTCTTTAAATTTTCTCATAAAATCCTTTGGAAAGTAAAGCAAAAAATAAAACCGTGATATGTAATGGCACTGAGAAGGAATGGTGTGGGCAAACAGCGACCCCATCGTGATAGTTTCAAATCTGAAACTTTGTATCAGAACTTAGGTGAATTGAATAATTCATTCAAGGTTTGAAGTGTTCATGTCTGCAACCAGTAATATTGAATAATTAAATACCGAGAATAATTTATAGTCTTCAAATAATTATCAATTGGTTGATCTCTGACTAAGTGTTCGAAGTACTGTAAGTGGCAGCCGGTCGTTTTTTGTAAAATTTTGCCACGTCACTTTCTGTGTCAATATTTTAGATAACGCGGGACCCAAGCTGAAATGATTGGTTGCGGCGTAGGCTCTTAAATGTGGTTATTAATGTTGATTATAAACCCACTCCTGTGATAATAACTTTATATTTTCCGATCTAATATTGTATTATAAGAGGTATACGTAAACGAATGTCGACTTTCTTGGCTACAATATTTGCCGAATAGACTCTCATATTCACCAATAAAATTGTCTAAACACCAATAATTGATACGTTATTCGAGTATAATCGTACTTAAGTAGGGAATATTTCTAATATATTCACAGTGAGATAAGTGAAGGATTAGCGAGGATCTTCGACGATTAGAAACCAATGCAACCTCTAATCAAAGAGACAGAAGCTGTATTCAGTATCACACCACCAGTACCAAACATGGTAAGTCGGGTGATGTGGTGGGGGAATGACTCCACTGCCACGGCCTCAGTAAACCTTCATTGCCGGTCAGTGAATGCGAGCAGGTTTCGTATTAGTGGAGGGATTCGTTCTCACACTGTGGCTTGGCTACCGACAAATGCTCTTGCCGGTCAGTGAATGCGAGCAGGTTATGTATTAGTGGAGGGATTCGTTCTTACCCTGTGGCTTGACTACCGACAAATGCTCTTGCCGGTCAGTGAATGCGAGCAGGTTTCGTATTAGTGGAGGGATCCGTTCTTACCCTGTGGCTTGGCTACCGACAAATGTTGTTGCCGGTCAGTGAATGCGAGCAGGTTTCGTATTAGAGGAGGGATTCATTCTTACCCTGTGGCTTGGCTACCGACATCTGCTCTTGCCGGTCAGTGAATGCGAGCAGGTTTCGTATTAGAGGAGAGATTCATTCCTACCCTGTGGCTTGACTACCGACAAATGCTCTTGCCGGTCAGTGAATGCGAGCAGGTTTCGTATTAGAGAAGGGATCCATTCCTACCCTGTGGCTTGACTACCGACAAATGCTCTTGCCGATCAGTGAATGGGAGCAGGTTTCGTATTCGTGGAGGGATTCATTCCCACACTGTGGCTTGGCTACCGGCAAATGCTCTGGCATGGCAACTGGTTGCACAATATTTTTTCATATTCGCAGTTAGTGAGAACATTGTATAATTTGGTTGACTACTTGTTTAATTCTTGCATATTTATTTAAAGAATTATTATTTTAATTTTCCCCGAGAAGTACTTATGAGCAATGGGTTATCGTATTGAAATCACGTATGATTGCTAATGATTATAATCGGACATACGACAGTAATCATAGCGTCTGAAAATTCAAATGTAATCCATCAGTTTTATCAATAATCATTGATGTATCCTCTCTAAATTTCTGATTGGTGGTAAGACCGAAATTTGTACCTTCCTATGTACTCAAGCTGCCTTTCTCGATGTACTTTTGGGGAATTTTCCTAAAAAGTGTGTTGACAACGTGACTGTTTTTATAAAATCCGTTTAGAAGAATTGTGTTAAATATTGTAGGTATCCGACGTTGAGGCTCGTTAGTGGACTACAGGGTGTTTATAAAAAATTTAACAAATGAAACGCTCTGTGAAATCGGTACGATACGACATTTTAATCCTTGCAGGAAAAATAGTGAATGTTTGGTGTTTTAATGCATCAAATTGCAAAGATTTAAGAACTGCTCCGAAAAGGACCCATTCATATGAGCTCAGACCAGAACCCTTCTGATGAAGATGGCAACTGCCCTTCAAACATTTCTCATGTTCAATTCGGTCACGACATTGCTTAGCAGTTTCTTCGAATATTCAAATATAGTTGGCTTACGTTTGTGGACAATGGTCCATGACTGGTTGGTTTGGCGGCTGGTTACTCGAGACGGAAATTTGTCCGATAAAACTGCACTCGTTGGAGAAGTGAGCCGAAGCACTATCCTGTTGATAGTAGAATTCTCTCTACCGAACAATACGTAACAATTCTTTCTTTAAGAGATTAAGGTACTTCTCTGAACTAACTGTAACGTCGTCTTCAAACTACTCTATCGGTATAACACTCAGCCGAGCGTCTCACGTTTTTATCAGACAAATTTCCGGAACGAGTAATCAGACGCCGAACGAGCTAGCCATGGCAACTCATTGCCCTGATCTCAACACGCTCTACTTCTGTTTTTGGGGAGAAATGGAATCTAGTATCCATGAACGCAAAACCACGACAAAAATGACCAAGGAAAATATTCGACGTGCTGGTGGAAACTTCATCAGAAGGTTTCTTATCTGCGCTCATCAGGATTGTCCCATTTCGAAGATGAAATTTATGCAAAGAAAAATATAAATTACGCTCCTATTCAATCAATTCCTTAACATAAAAGTTTAGAATGGCCTTGGATGTCGATTTTGTTGATTGGTTGAATTATTACCAGCTTTATGTACGTCTTAATTTAGCCGTTTCGCCAGTAGTGCTCGATGTTAGAAGATCAGCAAATGAATATTGGTCTGTTTTGAATTACCGCACCAATGGGCTGCGAACTACGAACGGCTGGGCGGTTGCAACACATACACTCATGCAGGTCAATCACTTCTGCTTTGCAGAGGCTGCGGTAGAAAAGAACTGTTACGCAGCGAACCGCTCTTTTATTGCTTACAAGAATATTCATGAAAATGCAACTGTGAGCACTAACACTTCACCCTCCAAGTTGTGCTCTATGAGATAAAGGTTGTTCCCCCATTGTTGTCTGTTAGATTTTATAGTCAGCCAACAATCTCATCATTGCTTCTGATGAAATGCTTGGGACTTCGTTGATTATCTGCTTCAGCTCGCTCCTGTGTGGCTTATTAAATCATTCAAGTATGGCGAGCTGAATGTAATGACGTTAGGAGAAATGCTGTCAGATTACAACGCCTTTTCTGCCGAGGGTGTTGCATGATTTATCTTTTGTCTGGATCACATTACGTATTAAATGGAGCTTTATTGGACCGGTATTTACCAGTGCCTTTGATGCGAGACTCCATCGAGTTTTCATTGCAGGTCCGTTTCACTCAAAACTCGCAGAGAGCATTAAATTGTTCAATGTGTGAGTTTATAGGGCGATAGTTTTATCTTTTATTATCAATGCTCTATTTTTCGACGTCAAAGATTATTAAGCTATTCAAAGTTTGATTTGATGGGTGGACAGACCGATTTTTAATATGGTATTGTATTCTCGCAGCGTGACGAATCCAATGACAATTTATGACGGATTGACTGAATCCGGAAAGGTTTCTAGAGATATCAGTAGCCACACGGTGTAAAGACACATATTCATGCGAGACTGTTCACGATCAGAATTAAACCATGTGAAACATACCCGTTCCAGTAAGGGAGGGGTAAGGGAAGAGGCAAAACTCGTTAGAGGTTCCGCAAGAGTTTATACTGACCCGCACAGTTAGTACAGGACCGGCCCGTCCTTCTTGGTGAATTCCTTGTTACCTGCCTGATGTGGCAGGCTGGCAGGCTTACCCTTTTTTCTATACTTATAACATCCGAGGGTTCAGGGAAGATGAATTTTTCAAGCTAAAGGACAGAAATTATACATGACAGTTAGCCAGATCACAAATACTTAGTATCGTCATTAATATAATTTCTCATCATTTTTTGCCAAAGGAAGGCGTAGTAAAAGATCCGAGCTTCGTGATACATTAAGACTTATGACGTCACAATCCAGTCCACATTTATCCACATATTTTGACAAAATCGCGTCTCTGTTTTACAGTATGTTGACTCCATTGGCTTTACAGTATGTTGACTCCATTGGTTAACATACTTTGCAACATTCAACCCTTCCGAGGAATGACGACAACACATGCGAGCCGTGAAGTACTAGTTTTAAGTTCGTCTAACTTTACGGGTCAAAGAAAATTATTTTTATGTGTCATATTGAGGCTTGGATGACGAGTTACAAGCCGTCATTGATGAGAGTGTAGAAAATATTCACTGCAGTTGATCTCTAATTCCAAAAACAAAGCAATATAACTTCACTGGCAAATTACAACTGTGTTATTCTTGACCATTGTTTAGATGGGCTTAGGTTAATTGTGCACTGATATGACACCGGAAACTGATATGACTAAGTTGTTCGGTTAGTGCTGACCCAGAATGTTTTGTCAATGATCAGGTGATATGGGTGTTAGCTGATCACGCATAGTGGAATCAGCAGCGGTATCCCTCATATTTAACTCCTTTTTTTATTTTGTCTTCAATCCAACTGAATATTTTCACTCTCTTCCACTCGTTGATCGATGGACACCCGTCATTTTTTTGAATTTCTGGTAAAATTCAACACTATTCGCAACTTTTTACCAACTCGATGCATTCAACAGAAGAGTTCATCCCTTCCTTGGTATACGAATTTTGGGCCCTACATTAGACCCTCTCAGATTGATTTCATCATTCGTAGTTGAGATCTTGACACCAGTTGGCCTATTCAACCGACGTGAGCAGACATCCCGCATTTGTTACAGTCTAACACTAGACCATCAACTAGCAACTGACCTCTTATGATACGACAGACCAACCTCCCCGCCGACACCTCATATATTACTACAGACCAGCCTCCTGCGGTCGATTGGCAGCTCCGCCACCATGACGACACGCTCATCATCTTGCCTGCAAGGAGCTCATAACCTTTCCTAAAGAAACAAGCAAATGAGTCGACGACGGTGCCAGAGCCTAGGCCAGTGCCAGAGGTATTTTAAACCTAGGATTATGGCAACACCGAGCGAGGCGCTCAACTATGCGTGGAAATGACCGACCTGTGGCAACACTGAGAAGACGCGAGCAACTGAGTGGGCGGAGTCATATCTTTCGTTACGAAGGGGAATATTTTTTTTCCTCTGTTTATGAACAGGACCGTAGAAAGTGATTCATGGATAATTCCTGTTCTATAGAAATATTCACTAGAAGCTTGGCGAGGAAGGCTGCATTCATGGGTGGGAGACCAAGGAATGTGCACTGTGACCCGAGACAGGGAGAAGAAAAAAACAGCACGGCTTCTGCTTGTGGGAAAAATAGGCTTCCCGAACATTCACTCATTTTATGTCCTAATGTTATCGCATTATCGGTGTAGTCATATCCACAAGAAGAGTGACCTGAGTTCCAGGTGTAATATCAGCATAACTAACTGAAGAAGAAAATGCCGAAAACTTCTTTTTGCGTTGTCGTTGCTTTTCTCGTTATTGTTTGTGATGAATTTTGTCAAAAACTTTTCAATTATTATCACCTGCGAGCACTCTGAAGACCAGTGATAACTGAGAAAATATAGTCTCGCTCACAGGGGTAAAACATTACAGTGATGGTGGGGTATCGTCGGCCAATAGTTAGGAACGGGTAATGGTCGGCCAATAGTTAAGGGTTGGTTTTCGTCGGCTTATGGTTAGCGTTGCGTAATCGTCGTCTAATTGATAGGGGCTGGTCGTCACCAGCCTATAGTTAGGGTGGGGTATCGTCGGCCAATAGGTAGGTGTGGGTTATCATCGATCAATTGTTTGGGGTGGGTCATTGTAATCCAATATTTATGGACGGGTCATCGTCGGCCATTTGAGAAAAGTGATTAATAGTCAGCTGATATTTTCGGGTGCGTTGTCGTCTGGTAGTCGTCAGGTTAATCATTATCAATAGTTCGGGGTGAGTTATCGTCCCTCAATAGCCCGTCTCGGCTTACCGTTCGTTCTCCAATAGTTAGGAGTGGGTTATCGTCAAACAAATGTTACGAGTGGCCTATCGTAGTTCAATAATTCGGTTTGGATTATCGTCATCTCATAGTAAGAGGTGGGGTATCGTTGACCAGAATTTGAGGCTAAATAATCCTCAGTTAATTTTCCGTCTTCCAGCCCACTCGAGTAAATTTTTGATAAACTCATCATCTGCCCATGCTGCTGACACTTAATTACAATATTTAGTTTGTATGATGTTAATACACGTTTTTAGTTTTTGAATTCGCATATGAAGATAAAGTGAACGTTCCCGACTATCATTAAGGAATAGCGCGGTTCATATTTTAGCTCGCAGCATTTCGTCAGAATCCGTCGTAGGCCAGGTGCGTCAGCGCCAGGAATATGGCTGCAACTGCCCCGGTAAGAGGAGACTGGATATTGTCTAGAGGATTTCCCAAACCCTTTCATTAATTAGTCGTTTGCTTTCTGTCACTAGAATTACGTATGGAAAAAAATATTGATCGATTGAAACTTCAGTATAATATTGATGGAATAAATAAATAGTTCAACAGATAGATAACACGGTATATGCATAAACCAATAAAATGGCCTATGTACCTTGTTATACTTAAACTATATTATCTTATTGGCAGTCTAATCAGTATAGTAATATGAGTTGAGTTGAAAAAAGAAGATACTGTAGTATCATCGTGTTATTTATCAATACTGATGAAAATGATTATCTTGTATTCAACAAAGATGTTGGATAATCAACGTTTAATTTGTATTCAGCAAAGATGTTTGAGAATCAACGTTTAATTTGTATTCAACATAGATGTTTGAGAATCAACGTTTAATTTATATTCAACATAGATGTTTGGGAATCAACGTTTAATTTGTATTCAACATAGATGTTTGCGAATCAAAGTTTTAGCCACACTGAACGGTTTGTTTTCGAATACCTATGCTAATCCACTCAACTTCCGGTGAAAAATATCTGCGGCCGCATCAATTACGGGGAACCTATTTACGCTCTACTGATTGTTAAAGTGCAACAAGTTAGCAATTGCAAGGCAAATTCATGAATGTAATTCAACAATACTCTGATGTAAACTAATTGAGAATAAAGGGATGCACCACATCTTCCGTCTGTTTTTTCGCTAAATGAAGGACTAGGTTCCTAGTTTAGTTGTGTTAGTGCTATGATATGAAGAGCTAAGCTCGGCAGGACGTCTAATTCAGGCCTTACACTGAGTATTGTTATATAGAGTCTAAATTACATTTCAAGCAGCCGGTATTCGTATAAATCAATAATTTGTTCGCATTTTGATGATTTAAGTCTAGGATTATCCGCACTGACTGAATATGAAAGAATTTTGATTAGTTCCCTTACACCAAGTTGGTGATGTAGAGAAACATTGAATACAGAACCTTGTGTATAGTAAATGCAAGAAACATTCTATTTTATATTTTAACTGAATCTCCAAGAAGATATTTTTTAATGCTAACGTAACACAAACATTTCTCATGGCAACAATAATTAACTCTAGTAACTGCAGTTCGGAAGCGTACGCAGAGTGAAAAGGCTGACCAAAAAAATATCCCTTCCGAATCTGATATTGCTTGTGAAAAGACACAGAAACAGGTTGTTTTTCGCATAAATTCTTAGTACTCGGCCAGATTATCAGTCCATTTTTGGCGAATCAGTTAATTCTTTTATTTTAAATAATTAGAAGTTTTATTTTGATCGGAACGGTTTTGTAGAGTTTGTCGTACGCAGCAAATCGAAGGAAAAAAACATTTCATTATTCTTGAAAAGCGCACAGTAGTACAAATACGTTTTAGTTTTGGATTTCTCAAAATCCAGTGGGATCTATTCACAACTACCTTGGGTGCACTTATTTCACGTCGAGTTGGAAATTCAAAAGGGCAGCTGATTACCGCTTCCGTTGAACGGGAAGTTGAATGTTCTTCTGATATATGTGATAATTTTATGTACAATACAATTTATTGTTCAATGCAATTACAAAGTGATTAGTGTAGGTAAGTATACACGTTGCCAAGAAGAATGATGGGAAAGTCGATATTGCCTGCCGGAAGACACCTTGCATCCAAGCTAAGGAAATTGAAACATGATAAGGAAAGTAAGTAATTACTCCTCTGTTGGCGGTGTGTGTAGTCTCTTTGGTTCAATGTTGGCGGTGTGTGTAGTCTCTTTGGTTCGCTGTTGACGGTGTGTGTAGTCTCTTTGGTTCGCTCTTGGCGGGGTGTGTAGTCTCTTTGGTTCACTGTTGGCGGTGTGTGTAGTCTCTTTGGTTCGCTGTTGACGGTGTGTGTAGTCTCTTTGGCTCGCTGTAGGCGGTGTTTGTAGTCTCTTTGGTTCGCTGTTGACGGTGTGTGTAGTCTCTTTGGTTCGCTGTTGACGGTGTGTGTAGTCTCTTTGGTTCGCTGTTGGCGGTGTGTGTAGTCTCTTTGGTTCGCTGTTGGCGGTGTGTATAGTGTCTTTGGTTCGCTGTTGGCGGTGTGTGTAGTCTCTTTGGCTCGCTGTAGGCGGTGTTTGTAGTCTCTTTGGTTCGCTGTTGACGGTGTGTGTAGTCTCTTTGGTTCGCTGTTGACGGTGTGTGTAGTCTCTTTGGTTCGCTGTTGGCGGTGTGTGTAGTCTCTTTGGTTCGCTGTTGGCGGTGTGTATAGTGTCTTTGGTTCGCTGTTGGCGGTGT
>SDVV010029270.1:0-11840 GCA_016164225.1 Gammarus roeselii
ACCCGCGGGGCAAACATACGTATTTTTGTAGGGTACGTAATGCCGTTTTATAGCGTTTTTTTATTGAAGTTTCATTAAAGTGATAACTGTTAGGTTGGTACGCCTGTTTCGCTGAAATGACAGTGGCAGATATGACAGTGGCAGATTTTGAAGTGGTGGAAAATGCGTGTGGGCTGAATTATCGATAGGTAGAAAGCACGTGGGATATAAGATTTTTAGCGGTTATGACAGTGTCCGGCCATAACAGTGAGGTGAAGTGAAGTGGCGATAGTGCGCGTGTGCGGGAATAATTTTAGCGCGAACGCTGGGCTCCCAAAAGCTTTGATGGGTTCATCAGTATTGAGCGGTGTTATTTTATTGGTCGGAGGGTAATGTTTTGATTAATACGTGAGATATGAAACACTTTCTTCGTGAACTTTGGTTCGTGTCCTTTCCTGAATGTCATGAGTTTATGATCACTGCACTGTAAGCGTACGTACGCTCCCACCTTTAGTCGTGTACTGGGCGCTCAAATCCTTTTAATTCGTATTTTATACATTTTGGACAACAGTGCCTGAATTTTTCTTGGGTCGTTCAACAAATAAACGTCGTAGGAGAACCGACTTATTAATGATGAATGTGGTGTCATATTGTACGTGCTCAAAATTGTTTGCAAGTCATCTATATAGCGTTCCGTTTTTTTAGCATGCATATATCTACCCAACTTCAGTTTTCTAGTCCGTTCTACCCGTTCAGCAGGTGAGGCTTCAATGGCCTTGTTGAAGGTGTAATAAATGAATGTGTTTTTGCCGGTCAAATAAGCTTTAAAGCTTATGTTCATAAACTCACTTCCCTCAACTGAACAGATCCGAGTTGTTGGCCATACTAGTTCGTTGAATATATTAACAAATGCTGCAATCATGTTTTTAAATGTAATAGCTTTTATAGGCTGTACACACAGATATTTGCTGTAAATATCAATGACGATCAATAAATATTAAATGCCGTCATTTTTACCTGCATAATCTTCCATAAAGGCAACATCCGCACAGAGAATCGATCCAGGACGCGCAGCTGTGAACATACGTCTGGTAAATTTCAAGGGAGCTTGTTTGAATCGTGTATAAGTCTCTGACCCTAGTATAAAATATTGATATCGGTCCTTATTGAATAAGGAACAAATGTTCGAATAACTTTGATGTACGGCCTTCGCACTAGAGTAGGATCTAACAGCCTCTGAATTGTTGTAGACACTCTCTATTCTATTTCAATACCAATCTTAAATCTGGCATACATTATATTTTATAGAGGCAACACTTGTTCAGATTCATGTCCTGCAATTTGTGCTCTTATCAAGAGTTCCGAACTACTTGGGTGTGTGAAATCAACGTAGTTGTGCCCATATGGTTTTTGTTCCACATGCATCTTATATACGGAGATAAACGATTCAATCTTGTCTTCTGCATGGAATGTTTTGCCAAAGTAACGTAATTGATTTATATCGCGCATGCGTAGGATAAGAAAGTGTGTGATATTCAAAGATATTGTACGGTGGAATGGATTTGAGTGGAAGAGCGATTGGTTTAAATATATCGCACCGATATTTGCGTGGCGGCCCCAACAAAAAATATATGCAATAATACGTAGAGACTCTGATTCAAACAAGAAATCGTCAAACACCCAAAGGAGTTTACATATATTTTTTTTGGATAATGGATCGAATGCGCCTTGTAATGTATGAATTTTTATATTATTGTGTTTCCTTTCAGGAAAGTGCTCTGACCCCGAAATGGCCACCTCATCGAAGCTATCAATGTATTTAGGGAATAATTTTCCAACAAGGACACGCTCCCCACTAGATGAGAACCCGCTCACAAATAATTGTGCGGGTTTGTTGAATAGGTTGACGTCCGAATACCTAATAGTTGCCATCTTACCCAACAGGTGATACACGACTAACTATTTTTCAATTACCCCTAAATTTATATATACTTTCTCTCCTTTGCAGAGATGTATTCCATCAAAGATATGATGAACTCAAGGACCCATTCAGCGTCACCATGTAATCATCAGCATGGCTATTTTTACGTTTTCCATCTCTACAGTTGGATCGGTCATGCCCACATCTTTAGCATCAACCAATGCGGCTTCCGTATGTTTCTTCCAGCCATCGATTTTATCTTCGTTAATTCATGAATATTTTTATTCAGCAGATCGTGGTAACAACTCGATCGGGTTAGGCCAGACCCTTCCGGAACTTCAGGGATGACAAGGTATGTTTAATGAAAATGTCTACAAATTTTTGGACACTAATCAAACTATTCCATGATAGCGCAAAAACTGTGTTATAAATTTTCATGTGCAGACCAACGCAGTACCCTCCAGCAAAATATCCGTATCAGAGTTATCCGTTTGCCTTTCATCGCCCAAACTATCACGGCGATCCTAGGTACGGTCACCCAAGCTACCAGCGTCATCTGCTGCCTGTATATTACTACCAGCAACATTTTAGTGGTCAACCTCGACAAACTCGACAACCGTGGCAGAGACCACCATGGCAGACACAAACGTGGCACTACCTTCATCAGACTACAGAAACTGACTTTTTCAAAGTCGGACATAATGCATTACAAAGGTTAGTGTATACCAAATAATGTTTCTACATTTTTATTAGAAGTGTTAACATCTTCCTCCCCGAACATTGTCACCATAGGTTGAGAAGGCGTTATAGAATGATCTGTCTGGTATGTCCATCTCTAGGGGCTTGTCTTTCGAGATTTGCTTTAGTGACTGAGATGTACTACGCTCCAGCATCGTAATCTCTTGACTGAGGAAGCTAACTATAAAGTAAGGACTTAACACAATTCTAGACTTGTGCAGTTTTGATTTATTGTTTAAGAACACAAGCGATATTTCTGCCGAGTTGCACTCCAGCTCCACACTCGAGGAATCCTGTCTAATTAAAACAGCCACTTGTTCCTCCATCTCAAAATGTTCATGATAACTTTAAATGTTGTTAGTGTCGTTGGCACGAAATTGCTAGCTTCAATGAATGCAAACCACTTGAGAGTCCGGTTATAGGTCACTGCAAGATTTTCTACTTATACCAACTTCATTTTCTTCGGTCTTCTTGATCAATCTTGGGAAGGATGTTTACTAGACAAGCAGCTTATGACGTGTGTGTCCACCTCCTCAGCGATGCCAGTTTTATGTGACCCCACCGCTACAGGCAGGCAAACAGGTTACCGCACGTATAGCGGTTTCGTTTCGTTTTGTTTTAATTTTTATTTCGTTTTGAGTTTGTTAAGTTATCTAGCGGTGTATGGCAACTGTTGTATAAAAGTGCGAATGCCGCAACTCAGACAATATTTGGGCTCCTGATCTTGTTTAGGACGTTCTACTCACGATGTAAGTACTGCCAGTTCTAACAAGTCTATTCTATTGTTTTATTCTAGAGATGTCTTTCTGTAACTCTTTTAGTCTATTTTTCATTGGTTTAAAGACATGACTTTGTTTATTCATGTAGGTTGAATCAAAACGATATGATGATAGCGGATACGTCATTGTTGGAGGATGCAGGGAGTGTTTTTCGGCAACGGACATTACCGAAATGAGGCCTGTTCGCCCCTCGCTAGCCCTAGCGCAAGCCTCGCAATGTCCGCAAGCCCTAGCGCAAGCCCGCAACCCGGTGCTGCTGCTGATCCGTCTTTGGAACAACCCGGTGTTCAGCCTTGTGTTGATCCATCTGCGGAATTACTCAGAGTTCAGCCTACTGATGGTTCGGCTCCGTCTCCGGACCCATTCGTTGCTAAGCTTAATGATGCGTTGTATGCACCCTTGGCGTTGTCTACTGTTGGACAGTTCGTTACTCAGCCTACTGACGGTTCGGGCCCATTTGTCGCTCAGCATACTGATCCGATACGCGAGGCTATATTATACCCGCCTACCTCCATGAGAAATTTGGAAACAGTTTTGTCATCACAAAACTTATATCATACACTGAACATGTCAACATTTCCACACTGATTTCATTAGGACGCGAGGAATTAGTGGAACATACTGAATCTGAAATAGGCACATTCCGAAGACTCCAATGCATCGTGAATGTTAAGATGAGCAAAATAATTGAAGATATATCTGTAGATGACATGGACTGGGTGATTAACACAAAAACTATCCTGTTAACAAAAAAAACTTAGCATTCTGAGCTGATTGAGGATCTCGGGGTAGATTTACAAAATAAATTAGGAAGACAGGAGCGAGAAGGTAGTGGCTGAAGCATTAATACAGTAACCAGTGTAGAGCCTAAATTCTACAAAAATGGTGCTAAAGAAACAAAACGGTTGGCGGATTATGTTCCTTGGCCCAAAAACTGCGCAGGCCTTCACCACATTGTCAACAAAAAATCGAGAAACAATATTTGTGTTTTCACAAGCCTCATCGCACACCATTTGAAGGAAAATACAAATCTCCCAATTAAAAGAAAACAATCGTGTGATACAAATCTGCCTTTCGAAGATACATACCTTATTTTCCCAAAACTTGCTTTGGCCAAACCTGTTGCTTTAGAAGATTTTCCAGTCATAGAAAGGGATTGTGAAGTTAACATTATATCAGCTCACAGAGGAAAAAGAAGGTTATGGTCTTGTCAGTGTATTCAGGGGCAGTTTAAAAGCCAGTGAGGAGCGCACGATCCATCTTGAGCAAATCTTAGATGCCAATCACTTCGCACTTATTCCGCGTTTCCCTACATATATGAAAACATTCAGAGATACGAAATATAGAGACAACTTTTTTGTCCATTCTTCATGCGAGGGATGAATGAAAGCAAAAAAGCTGAACACGTAAAATTGTGTTCGTCCAGTACAGGCTTGCAAAACATCAGTATGCCTGAAGAAGGCGGAATGTAACAATTCTCAGCCATGCACGCAACAATGAAACCTCCCTATGTTTGTTAATGGAACTGTGAATCTGTGCTGGAGCCTAAAACACAGGTAAAAAATTTAATTAAAATACACGAGTTGTGCATGTAAAGTTATACTCTAGTGGTTGGAGAAGGTAAAAAATTTATGGCACAGAGTAGTCGATTCGACTTCAGTTCCGCTTGAGGAGATGGAGACACATTTTGTCATGTATCTGCTGCTGGATTAAAATGATTATATGCCAACCTTACCTTTGTTCCCCATCCCTGTCCTCACAAAACAAGACTTTAAAAAATATTGAGAAAGAAGAACATGTGAATGCTGCGGGGACACTTCTGGGGAAAGAGGTAAACAACGAGTTCGCCACCACAATCATTACAACGATGGTGTCTTTGGACTCAATAAAGAAGCGATATCTGGCAACTCTATTGGGGCTCTGTGTTCAAATTGCAATTTCAAAATCACAGAGAATCTCAGGTTCATGCCTTGCATAGCTCACAATGCATCAGCATATGATATCAGATTTATATTGAGAGGACTGACGGTTTTACCTTCTCGAGTATAAATGTGTTGCCGAAACAGTAAGATAAGATGTTCAGCATCTCTGTCTCTTTGAATAATGCTACGAGCATGTAAGGCGTCAAATTTACCTACTCGTACTCCTTTCTCAAAACAAGTTTGGATAGTCTTGCAAAAATCCTAATGAGTGTGGCCATGACATGCCGCTTCTCCAATCCCATCTCACAAGTCTCGGTTACAGTGACAAGGTTCTAGAACTCGCTACTCAAAAAGGACATTTCTGCTATGAGGCCATCACATCGGATTCTGTGCTGGATCAGACAGACATCCCATTGCAACAAGACTTTTACAGTCAACATCGCGGCAAAGGAATATCGGAATCTGATTATGCTGAAGTGATTGAAATGTGGCAGGCAGCCAACTGCAAGACCCGTCGTGACTACATAATCATCTATCTCCTCATCAGCACGTTGCTACTGGTCAAAGACTTCCAAAAGTTTAGGGAGACCCTGAAACGCGACTACACCCTAGATCCCGTTCATTTTGTGAGCACCCCCGGCTTTGCAATGCAAGCCGCTCTCTACGAAGGCAAGACGAAACTGGAGCTAGTCAAAGATATCGATCTACTCCACCTGATTGTCAAAATACAAGAGGCGGATTTGTGACGTTGATGAAAGATCCTACCAAGATAAACAATCCCCGATTCAAGAACTTTGACCCTAAACTACCTGTGTCTTCTGCAGCAATGTGGGACTCTGGCGGTCTTCATGTTGGATGCTTGAGTGAGCCGCTTATCATTAGCTAAATTCACGAGCTCACACCCGAAGAAATTCAAGACTTTGACTTGGTAAACGCGGAGGGTTCTGGCGAGTACACGTACATTGTCTGTATCAATGACCAAGTCAGCGACGAAGTTGCACGAAAAACAGACGAGCTGCCACTACTGCTACACCACAAAGAAGTCAGCTTGGACGATGTTTCGCTCTTTTCAAAAAAATCTATTGGCAGGCTTGGAAGATCTCAAAAACAGGAAACGAGCAGGTCGTAAGCTGGTTTCTAGTCATCCACATCAAACTGACTACCTCGTGGCCCTGAAATTTTTGCAAGTATTGCTCAGACAAGGACTGGAAGTCACCAAGGTTCATCGAATTTTTCGAATCAAACAGGATCCAGTCATCTAATCCTTCATTATGAAAAATATCCAAAAACGTCACGAGTCTACGAACTCTTCCGAAAAGTCCCTATATAAGCTTATCAAAGGTTGTGTGAACAACCAACGAGTTCCAAAAACACAATGCCAACCCACTTCTGAATAACTCCTACGCCATCGGCCCCGAAACAGTCACCATGATCCAAAAATTGAAAAACTCTGAATGGTTCACCCACTCCAAGTTGGATTCGATGTGCTTGAGAAAGCTACAGCTTCTTTTATGACACTCAGAATCCAAAATACGGTGACAACGTCTCGCTCATCTACTCGGACACAGACTCGTTGCTGCTCCAGTTCAAAGGTGTGACCGACATTGAAACGGAAATGCGTAAGCCACCCCTGGCTGAATACATGGACTTCTCCAACTACCACAAAAATCATCCCTTGTACGATGAGTCAAAGAGAGGACAGCTGGGACCACTGAAAACAGAAACTTACAACGACTACCCGTGTGAAATCATTTGCTTGCAACCAAAGTGTTACAGTATGTTAATCGGGTCCGACGCTACAAAATCAGCTGCTAAGGGTGTAAATTACCAGACACAAGCAAATTCAGACATGAACAATACAGAGACATTCATCACCAGAAAACATACACACACTGTGAGACCATACACAACATTCGCGCGCAAGCATGACTGTAAGCACTATTAAAAATTGCCTCAGTAAGTTTGTAAATAAGCGCTACCATGTTAACGCATGCACAACTCATGCCTATGAACATCCAGACATTCTCAAAAAATCCATTGAAGTTGAACCTACCGTCACTCAATAGAGAAAGCGATGTGTCGTGGATGATGATACTAATGAAAATATGGATTTAACTAAGAAGAGATGTAAGCCTGGGGAAGCCGTCTGTAATTTTTTTTCTGTAAATGTTCCTAATATGTTGTAAATATAAACATAAATAAATAAATATAAACTTGAAAATGTATGTTACATTGTCCAACTAGTTAGAGTATATATTGATGTCTACAAGCAGTTTTTTGTCAGTATGACGAAGAACCCAGTGCAGGATGCAGGAACCGGAGGACTTTTTTGTCTATGTCACGTCGCTAGGCAGTAGCCAATTGTACCTAAACAACACATCTTCAAATTTTACTAACAACATTCATCCAGGAATACAGCTAAAGGGAGAGTGGAGCGTTGGACTTGTAGGAGTATTCTGCAATGACTGGTTCAAGTTAAAAAAATACGATGAACAGTACAACAATGTTTTCGGCGTAGACTATTTTAATGATAAAGATGAAAGAGTTGGGCATGAAACTGCTTTGTTAGTTCCTAGCAAACATATCTCAGGCAATACATTGGAAGAACACATCTCCGAGCTAGAAATCAATATCAGAAACAGTCTGTAAAGGAAACGAATCGTTAGAGATGAAGAAAAATTGTTTGAATATGATAGTGACACACAACGCATAAAAATCAACGCCTGTATTCTACAAAACATGTCACAATTCAGATATACTATACATAATGGGTGAAGCGATGTGTGAATATAATGTCGGTGAAGGTGCCGTCAGCGGAAAAATTATCCTTCATGAACGGTAATGTACTCTACATAAACGTATACTCTGATATCGTTTTACGCAGCTCTATGGGCGACAAGCAAGTCAATATTCTTGATGTTATTTCAATTAATAAATCTTATTCGTTTGCGCTTGCACATGTCATATCTAAAAAAAATACAGCGTAGTCATAATGATTCCATTTCTATCAATCTACGAGATGGTGTTGACGGTATCATCCCGTTCAAGGATGGTGGATCGATCCAATACGTATTACATTTTAAACGAAGCTAGAGCTATACAAATATAACGCTGGATATAAATAAGATCATTTGGTAACTAGCCATCATGAAGGTGGTATATGCATATCCGTCGTTTAAACAATACGAAGTTTTATTCGCGAAACGTAACAAAATACGCGGTGGAAGTTTACATTCTAGTGACAGATTCACGATCACGATATCGTACCAGAGGGATAGCGGATTCTTCTCAAACCATAGCCATTCATGTAAGACGAGCATTGCCTTCTCTACGAAAAACTGTACTGTCTGCAGCTGTCGATATGGCTCGGAACATGACACACGATTACTCAGATCAGAAAGATATGCTAAAATCAACCAAGGAACATGAGATTGCTTCACTCATGAGTATTCTAAAGAAAGTCATGTTTTACGGGCAAGATTACAGGAAAATTAGCAAAAAAAAAATGAATCAAAGAAGAACCGTAGGAGAGGGATGATCTCGTGTCGTCCATTACTTAATTACTCATAAATATTACTGTACAAGCACCATTAACGTTAGTTTCGAGTGAGGTTCCATACCTACAATATGCTTGGTGGATCATCTCTCAACATGACAGGGCTAGAAGCCCCCACGGAAAACTATGAAATTGGCGTGATTGATATGTTTCCCTTCGTCAACAAGCATTTTTTTATTGAATCAAGAATCGAGTCAAAATTTGAAATAAATTATCCACGTACAAACAGCAGCCTGTTTGATGGTAGAATTGTCGATTCCTTTATAGAATTTCATATTCCCGGGTCGGATAATGAAATGGTCGACTTGAGCTCTTTAACTGCAGAAGTGAAAATCTGTGTTAGAAATGCAGATGGAAGCGCGTTGGCTGCCGATGCACATGTTACAGTCGTTGATGGATTTTTTCAGCGCATGTTCCAAAGTCATTCTGTGTTCCTTAATGGTGTTCAGTGTAAAGGAAACAGTTAAACAGTACTACAAAATAAACTTAACGCTTATACGTCTATGAGAAGCTCCGATCTAGATAATAAAGGGTTGAATATGATGTACAAATCACGTCAAACACCCATTCCAGATACCATCGTCGTAGCGAATTTTTCTAATCACAAAAAAAGGAGGTTTGATTTCAGGAAAGTTTACGTCATGGTATACATATGGTTGGACCACTAAACTTTGATGTAGCCGGTAGCAACAGTTATTTATTGGATAATGTCAGCGTAAATATACGATTGGAGCTGGCAAAACCAAGTAGCGTTCTTTTAACACATGATAATGAAAAATACATCTATTTAATTGATGCATGCAAATTATGGTGTAAAGGGTTATTCCATTCCCTACTGCTTTGCTTGCTCTAATAAAGCGCTCACAAAAAACAATGACAGGATTGAATACTTGTTCGATCGACATATTGTCAAAACAATCGTATTTCCTTCCGGTCAAAACTCCATCTCCACGGATTCCCCCGTCAACGGGGCTGATAGTAGTATATATGGCACCGAAGGACGGATTTTATCCGGTCTACGCGAATTTGCACGTATCATTTCACCGGAGTAGGACGCGATGCATGCAACCTTGACTCAACCGGCCCGTACGGGGGTTAGCGCATAAACGAGGGGGCGAGCGGCGGAGAAAACCGGAACTGGTTTGATGCCCGAGTCAGCTAACGGACGGAGGGGGAAGGGAGGGGAGATCGGGAAGGGGGGGAGGGGAACGGAAGGGGAACGACGGGATGGAAGCAAGCTTGCGCCCTTGATTGGCAAGGTTTATGTTATGAACATTTTGATTTGTACTGTATTTTGATACATATTAAAATTATATATATATGTTTTTTCTTCTTTAGATGGTTGTAGTGGAGTTTAATTGGACACTAACTGTTGCTCGTTATGTATATTTATTCGGTTATGGTAGGATTAGTGTTATTCCAAATTTCTGGTGGGGCGGGGAGTAGGGATCCCCAAGGCAAAATGTTGGATGTGCTCCTGGAAGATTATGTGAGTTTGCTCTTACCTGTTCATTGTCTTATAAATTTGTTTCCGTGTCACGTTTGCTACGTTGTGAGTGTATATATCGTTATATATTTATGTATGGATTATATTTCTATATTTTTTATGTGAACATATACGTGTGTTTTCTCACCTAGTTGTGGTATATATGACTCATTCAATGCTTGATTAGTGGGTTCGTAGCGGTGCGGGCTTGGGATATTTATATATGTTTTGTTCAATTATCACGATATATTCTTTTATAGGATTAGTATGGTAGGTATGTCTTATAACTCAATTTGCAGCCTTAGTGTGCGAATAGCTCTGTTTGTACCAGCCTGAAGGTAGGATTGCAGGCAAGATTCTGTGTTTCCCATCTATTTATTTCATGTGTATATACTATCTATAGGATTAGTATGGATTATTAGTATGATTATTGACTAGTTTAGGTATGTATTGTGGGATGATGCAGCACCTACGGTCGATAATCTATCTACCCCTTATTGCATTACCCAGTTTTGAAACAGTTATATCAGTATTCCATTGACGCGTTTTCCAAAAGCGAAAATACCTGAACGATATGGATTTACTGTAAGTTAAAATATTGTGTTATATATACTTAGTAATGAGCGATTGATTTATGTTGAATTTGTAGTGTTTCGGAATTTCGATCAGTTAACTCATACAGTTTTAGGCATTTTAGGTTATTTTATGCTTGAAACATCCATATAGCAAGCTATTTCAGGCATGATTGGTTGGTTGATGCATCATTGTGGTAATTTTATATGTATATATGGCACATCTGTTACGATTAATCCATGGTTACTTTAGTTAAAGAGATGTTAATTCAACCCTCTTATGGACTGATGTTGACGCTAATTTCATTAGATTTTGTATGTACTATACCGTATTTACTATAGGTTTCAGTTGTGTCGCCTGCATGTCTTGTTATCTTATACACATTTCTTGTTTGTTTGGTTACATGCTAGTTCATTCTCATTCATCACGTTTTTAATATATGTTTTGGGTATGGTAGAGAATTAATCTTCTTGCTTTGTTTTATCTCGTTAGTTTACTAGCTTCTCTGTTGAATTTCCATCTTCAATGCAATCTGTTGGTTACTTATACAATTTAGGATATATTACGTTTGTGTATACAATATAGAACATTATTTCAGGTCTAATTTAGTTACATTTTGTTCATTTATAGTGATTTATATAACTTCTTTCATCCTGATACAATATTTGACGTAGTTATTATGGATATAGAACAGACGATTTGTTACAAATTTGGTCTTGCTGTTAGGGTATTGTATATTTATTGTACGACCATTCTTCAATATTTAGGAGGAGTTAGAGAGACCCCTAGGCAAAAGCTCATTCTGTTTATGCTTGTTTGTGTAAATGGACCGATTTATTAGGATGGATACCATAATGTAGTACAATTTTTATGTGAATGATAGCAG
>SDVV010029271.1:0-11840 GCA_016164225.1 Gammarus roeselii
CTCGTGGCCAGAATGTCCCGCCACAGTGGTCAAGCGATGTCGTGCTCGTGGCCAGAATGTCCCGCCACAGTGGTTAAGCGATGTCGTGCTCGTGGCCATAATGTCAAAACACAGTGGTCAAGCGATGTCCTGCTCGTGGCCAGAATGTCCCGCCACAGTGGTTAAGCGATGTCGTGCTCGTGGCCAGAATGTCCCGCCACAGTGGTCAAGCGATGTCGTGCTCGTGGCCAGAATGTCCCGCCACAGTGGTTAAGCGATGTCGTGCTCGTGGCCAGAATGTCCCGCCACAGTGATCACGCGATGTCGTTCCCGTAGCCAGAATGTCCCGCCACAGTGGTCATGCGATGTCGTTCTCGTAGCCAGAATGTCCCGTCACAGTGCTCACGCGATGTCGTGCTTGTGTCCAGAATGTCCCGCCACAGTGGTCAAGCGATGTCGTGCTCGTGGCCAGCATGTCCCGTCACAGTGGTCACGCGATGTCGTGCTCGTGGCCAGAATGTCCCGCCACAGTGGTCACGCGATGTCGTGCTCGTGGCCAGAGTTTTTCCAACAGAGTGGCGAATTTTTATTTGAAACTGCTAGCATACTAAAGTATATTGGATTAATAAATTAACGTAAATCCGTTCACAGTGCACAGCAAATCGCAGTATTCCTCTATTAGTCTTTCTCCTCCCTGAATGGTCATATTTGCAATAAAATCAAAGCACTCTAGTTTCTTTTCACTTCCCTGTATGCAAAATAAGCAATTCAGCACAAGAATTGAATTTAGCTATTGCAATTATTATTTGATACTTCGACATTTGTAGTTCTGTTGTATGTTTCTATCGTGTAAACACATATAAAACCCTGTGTTGGCTGATGCATTTGTCAACCCATGACAGTACATCATTACATTACATTAAACACTTCGACCACCTTTGCTCTGACGCGTTTTTTTAGCTCCCCCGTTGGGCTCGAAAATGATCGGTTCTGGTGGGCTCTCAATCCTCACGCCTCTCCTTGGTAGCGTGATAGTTGATGTGTAGTCATACAAGTAGGACATTCATTGTGTGTTCCTTGAGTTGTAAAACCCGGAGGATTTACAGAATAGATTAGACCAGGTTAAGAGGCGTATCCTTACGCAGCTTCGGCTCGAGTCTATGCGGGCTCCCCCCCCCACCCACCGTAACGCAATAAGTTGAACTCTGACGGGCTGGCACACTGTGTGCTGAAATTTGAATATTTGGTGCCTACAATTGTGGCCCACATGCACGCCAAAGCCCACATGAATGGAGCGTTAACAAAAATTAACTATTTATACATAGCTATTAAAATAGATCTTCGTTTACGTGCTGTCTTATTGCTATAAAGAAGTACAATATAAGATGGAAAAAGTACTTCGTTTTAACTGCCGTTCAACTTCCAAACTGTTTCGTATAGGCCTGCATTTTGACCAAACGCCATTACCTTTTTTCGGTTGGTGAAGTCAGTGAGTAGGCTTCGAAGGCTGCAATGGTTGGTGAAGTCAGTGAGCAGGTTTTGAAGGTTGCAATGGAGATATCAAAACAAGTATTCGAGCCACCACGAGTGCGTTGCACTTCAACGGTAAATGTTTAACGCTGATTGCCACTTGGTGGCAACAGGGACATAGTGGCCCGAACAAGCGTGTGTCTACGTTCATTAGATGTTTGTAAGTGATCCAGGTGGGTTCACTGCTCAAACTGTTGGTGAATATTTGGTCTCTCCGGTTAGAAAACATGGTTTCCGTTCTCCAACTGAGGGTTTGATAAGAAACATTTTCTGTGTGCTTTGTTGCAACATATCGTTCCATCGGGATGTTATTTAGGAGTTCTTGACAGGGAACCAACCTCGATTGTGAATGGTGATAATCTGTTCTCGATGCGTGGATGCCAGTTTAGCAAGGGAATTTGCGAGCTAATTTCCCCTTATTCCCACTTGACCTGGGAATCAAGCACTATTCGAACGCTTGACCTGCCTCGGATATTGTTAAGGGGTCGTGTTGTATTTTACGCAAAGCGGATTGTGCACAAGGCAGCCTTTTAAAGTATGTAAGGGCATTTAGACTGCCAGAGAATATGACGTTTTTGGAGGGTCAATATATCTTCAGAATTGATGTGGATAATTTGAGTGCGTACAGCTATACAGAGAAAACAGAAGCTTCTTGTGGGAGGGTAGCCAAACATGAGGTGGCTTCGCACACAGGGGCAGCTCCCACTCCGTCGTCTAAAGCAACTACTCCAACTAACGCGTAACGCCAGGAATTCCTAAAACTACTTGAGGAAGAATATTTTGTTCACCACCAGTCAGTCCACGTGACGCTTCTCGGTGTCCCGCTATTCCGGTGCAGGCCAGCCCTCAGATACCCGGTTCACCTGAGGGTAAAATTGCGTCCGGGAATACTCGTACTCCGAATGATATGGTCAACCAAAGATCTATAAAAAGAAGGGTGGTAAAGTTTGTGATGGATCTGACCTACTGAAGGCCTGTCGAGAGGGTAATGCTATCGTGATTAGAGGTAATGGAATGTTGGCTGATAGGAAGGCAATTGCTCACCTGACTGATGCTGTGCGTGATGTCCCCTCAATAGTTGTGGAGCTGAGTACCAGTGATTTGGAGAGTTGCAAGTCCATGTCTAAGCCCTTGCTGCGCCAGAGAGTGAATAATGAACTTACTTACAAATAAACCGTTTTACTTCCATCTGAGAGCTTTCTTACTAACTTTTGCTTCTACTTTTAATAAAGATGAATACTCTGCGCAATATTGATCCTGATGAACATTACTACTTGGTTGCGTGTGACTGTGCTTACTACGACAGCTCAAATTTTTCTCTTTGCCTAACTCTCTGAACTTTTTTAGTATTATTATTCAATCAGCCCAAAAAAATCTTGATATTCATCTGGTTTTCTTAAATACATTATAAATAAAATTCCATGTGCTTGTGCTGACGGAGACCTGGGGCAGTGATGGCTGACTGTATGTGCCCGGCTACACTGATTATCACTCTGTTGGACCTGACCGCTAGGCCGGGGACGTGGCTGTGCTGGTCAGCTCCGACCTGCAGTCACGTCGGCACTCCTCTATAACGAGTACTACTGAATGATTTGAGAGCTGTTGCGTCGGAGTGACTTTGTTACAGAGAGTATACTATGTTGGGTGTATGTCGTCCTCCATCGTCTCCTATGCCTGATTTCAATAATGTATTCCATGCAATGATAAATAACGATCTTATTGTGGCTACCAGTTCTGTAATCGCTGGTGATTTCAACATTGATATTAGTCTAGAATCTTCACCTCAGGATGATAATTATTTTGCTGTTTTTTTTTCATGTATTATTTTTTTTCTGTTATTAATATTGCGACCCGTGTAAACGCGGACACATCCACCACGACTGACCACATTTGGATGAATTCATTGCAGCAGTTAAAAATCGGGGTGATTTCTGCTGACATTAGTGATCAATTCTCCACTTTACTGATCCTGCCAAATGCGCTTGCTTCTGAGTCCTCTAAGATCGAAATTAAATTCCGTTTGCATCCTCCTGGAAACTTGAAAATTTTCCAAAACAAACTAGGAACCTCTGTAAGTGAATTACACAAATTCAATCATTTTAATGCTGGAACAGCATACTGTAAAAAATATTAATTGTTAAATTTTACGAATTCTATAATCACCTTTGTCCTATTAAAACTAAGCGGGTATCCCAGAAGCATGCGTCCAGTCCGTGGTTGACCGACGACTTGCTCCGCTATGTGGCTGAGAAGCCTCGCCTGTACCGCGAGTCGTGCACCGATCCTGCTCTTATAGATCAGTGCAAGAGGGATATAAATTGGGTATGAGGACGCATTAGGAAAACTAAAGTACAATATTATCATGATACATTTTGGACAAATTTTAAAAGAAGAACTGAATTCAAGTTGGACGTCAATGGTGAGGAGATGTCGACTTCTGTTGATGTTGCAAATTTGTTTAATGTATATTTTACGGGTATTGCTGTCGATCTTTCTACTAAAATTCCTCATGTGAACAATAATCCCTTACAATATGTGACACTGCTGGGTAACTATTTTGCTTGTTTTCCAACAGACTTTAGTGAAGTCTCAAAAATTATAAAGTCTTTTAGAAGCAAAGAATGTCATCTTCAGTCAATCCCATCATTCGTTTATAAATTTTGATTCGAATACAATTTTCCTGACTATTTCGGAACTCATTTATTCTTCTTTTATTGAGAATGTATTTCCAGAAGTGTTAAAAAAGGCTCGAGTTGTTCCAATTCATAAGAGTGGGGCAGCTAATTTAGTTCTCAACTACCGACCTATTTTGACTACCTGACCAAAATATACGAAAAAGCAATGTACACGCGCATTGTTAAATTTTGTGATCGTTTCAATTTAATATTTGTTCATCAGTTCGGATTTCAGAAGCGGAAATCGACAATAGATGCAATCCTGGAGTTTGTCGAGCGGGCTCATGAAGCCTTAAATTCCAGGAATTGTCTTATAGCAATATTTCTTGACTTGAGCAGGGCATTCGACACTGTACAACATCATATTTTGCTGGGGAAGCTTGAGAAGTTGGGCATCAGTGGGAACACCTTGCGGTGGTTCGAGTCAAATCTGAGTGATAGGGAGCTGATGGCGAATATTAATGAAGTTACATCTGAACCTCGTCCCTTGACTGTGGGAGTACCGCAGGGCTCAATTTTGAGCCCTCTACTGTTTCTTCTGTATATCAATGATATGGCGAGCTCCTCAACTGCACTCTGTTTGGTACACTTTGCTGACGACACAACTGCGCTGGTGGAGGGGGAGCAGCTTGATTACCTTTGCAGTGCGGTTAACAGAGAACTCCAGATGATTACTCAGTTGCTTTATAGCAGTAAACTATCCTTAAACATTTCTAGGACCTCATACATGATTATAACTAACAAATCTGACAACATTGGCACCCTTACCAATAAGAAATGTTAATATCTCTATTGCAGAGACGGCCAGGTTTCTGGGTGTAATTGTGGATCGGAGAATCTCCTTCACTAATCAGATTGATCATATCAGGCAGAAGATTTCGAAATCATGTGGTATCCTGATGAAGTTGTCACCCTCGTTCCTGCGAGTGTTCTGCGTTTACTCTATTGTCTCTTGTGTACCCTTATTTGCTCGAAGGTATTGAGGTCTGGGGTGCCTCTACCAAAACTAAACTAAATAAACTATGCTCAATTTATAACAAATATGTACGGCTTGTCATGTGTGATTTTAATAGTCCTGTTGAGAAAGTTTATAAAAAGCTCCATTTATTCAATTTAAATGATATCTGTAGATTATTTGTGCCATTAAATTTTTTTTAGAGCTACGTTCTTGAAACCAATAGTTTTTTTGCTGATAAAATATGCGAAAATAAAATCATTCATGGTTACAATACCCGAATTAGTTGCTTAAATAATCTAAATTGTCCACCGGTAAATGTCTCAAGGTTCTGTGCCTCGTTTGTATATCGAGGAGTCAAGTTTTGGAACGATATCCAATTCGAACTTAAACAGACACATGATGTCCTGCATTTCAAACTAAGGTGAAAATATCTGATGTTATAGCAGTGGTCTCTTTAGGATGACTGACTCATGAGCATTAATGTTAGATTACAGTTATTTGTTCACTTACCTAAAAAAGTAAAAAAACTTTTTAAATATGTCCTGTATGAACAATTAATTAGCACTGTCTGATCTGTTTTTACATTACCATGACTTTTCTTTTACTCCATTTTTTTGTCTTTTTATTTAGCTTCCTTATGCCCGAATAGTCTTCGAACTTGCTAAGGGCTTAAAACCAATGTGATTTTTTCTGGCCTGAGTTGTCATCATTTTCTGGTGTCCTCCATGTACAACGGAAATTGTCTTTGATAAAAAATTATTTAATAAATTATTATTATATACTGACAGCTCCAAAACCGCGGACGGAGTGGGAGCCGCCGCTGTGTGAGGAGACATCCCACGCTTGGCCCCCCTCCCACAAGAGGCCTCCGCGGAGCTCCACGAGCTAGAACTAGCCATCTCGATTGCAAAAAAAATATCGCTTCCCAAAATACGTCGTATTCTCATACAACCTTAGTGTCATCACCCAGCTTAAAACCCTGCACTACAAACAACCAGTTCTACGTAAACTGCAGCACGATCTCTTTGTGATGTCCGAGACGAGTCAGTCAGTCGAATTCAGCTGGATCCCCGGGCTCGCGGGGATAAGAGGAAACAAACTTGCGGACTCGCTTGCTAAACTGGCGTCTACAAACCAAGAACATTTTTTTGCAATGCATTACTGGGACTGGTTCATTATCATCAACTCCCATATAACATCCCGATGGGATGTAATGTGGCAACAGAGTGGACAAAAAATGCCTTCAGTCAAACCCTCAGTCGGAGAATGGGAAACAAAGTTCACCCACAGAAAAAAACGAGTGTTCATCAACCGCTTGTGCACGGGACACACGTGGATAACTCACAACCACCTGAAGGATGTCGACATGCAAACAAACGAGCCATCTTGCCCCTGTTACCACTAGTGAGTGGCTATCAGCGTGAAACACTTACTGATGGACTGCAACGCACTTGCAGCAGCCCGACGAGCTTTCTTAAATCTCCCGTGCAACCTACAATGCCTACACACTGACCCAACCTACCGGAAAAAGCTTATCGCTTTCGGAAAAGACACCGGACTATACGAAGCTGTCTAAGCCCCAAACACCTGTGCGAATGAGGTTGCCTCTCCACCTCATTATGCACAGCGATAACAATACATTTACGTAGATACGCGTTAACTCTTCACTTTCTTGTACGCGCTATTACGCGAATATGCCACAATTGAAATATGTACTTGATTTCACCCTTACAAGACTAATATTTTCGCACGCGAGGCCGTGCGAACTTACCTGAATCAGTGACGGTCGCGCCCTACTAGGGAGCCTATTATGACTCACGTTGTGGCTCCGGTGGAAATGAGGCTCAAATCCAAATCAAATCACTCTGTCGACGGTTTTGGAGACATCAGTTTATACATGGTTGAAATTTTGGTTTTGTTTCTCAAGCAGCCCGGAAATCTCTCGGCAGACGTATTGATTGGAGTATATTTGCATTATGGTTAGTTTGTAAGTCTAGGTTATCCGGCGGTGGGTTGATCATCCAAGTAGGTGTGCTGATTCGAAGAATTCGGTAAGAGAATGAAGGGATGGCCTTGCAAGTGATTTTTAGTGAGATCAGTTGCTTGTCCACGCGTAGAGAGAAAGGCGGGCATACACTTATAATGAGGCGTTCGTCAGAAGTGCTCATTGGGTTATAGATTGAGCTTCTGATCTGAAATAGTATTGTAGCCGGAGTTCGTCTTGCCGTAGAGGAGGAGGAAGTTCATTGGCTAGCACTTTCAGGGATTCAAGGGGGACTGAACGAAACGCATCGGTTGCGAAGCCCATAGTGTTGTTTGAGATGATCGAAATGGCTTCGAGGTATGTTCACACTGCTGAATCGGAATCGCCAGCTCCATACTCAAGGCGTAAGTGATATAATTTTCTGTACAACGTCATGCACCGATTTTCAAATGTGTTACTGAGAAGATAGTTCCCGTCGACCTTCGACAGCGAGTCAGCAGGCCTGCAGCATGAGATCGCCACGTGGATTTAGGGTCTCACACGAGACCCAGTTGTGCAGCGTCAGGGCTGGTCTTACTTGCAGGCTGGGGACGAGAGTAAAATGCATGTTTTTAGTTTTAGTGGGCGAAAATCGAAATCCGTTTACGAATCCAAGTTATCAAATTTGGTTTAAACACTTTCGGACCTCATGTTTGATTGTCAATAGGCAAGGGTAAGGGTGTCTGTAGCATATTAGTAAGCCATCCGCGAGTAGTGAAGAGAGCAGTCTCGTGTTGCGAGGGAGAAGGCCTGCTAGCTGATCGATTTTAGGGATAAAATGTGACATTATGGACGCATCCCGGAGGGACGCTGATTTCCGGGAGATAAGATTAGTGTCACATGTCACACAATTAGTGTCACATGTTTTCCAGCATCGAAAAAAGGAAATCACGTGTTTGTTCCTCTTGGACGAAAATATGTTGTATGTCTGATTCCAGTCGTACGAGATGATCTGTCGTGGAGTGGCATTTGCGGCCGCCGTACTGGATGTTGTTGAGGCGTGCATTCATTTCGAGGCAGCCGGTAAGGCGTCTTACAGAAGAGGCTAGTAAGAACGAATGGGTAGTGAGTCACCGTGGTATTTTCCGGGTTTGGACATCGGGAAGATTACCGATTCCTGCCACTGGTCAGGGAAAAATGAATTTGATTACATTCTGTAGAACACTTTGAAGAAGTACTCGAGGGCACCTTCAGGGAGATGTTTGACCATACTGATGTTTCACGAGCAGGTCTATGTCATACTGTAGTTTCTGAATAGAGAATGGCTTATTAAAAAGTTATTTGATTGTGGGAGTAAAGTCAATATGTTCACGTTCTCGTGAGTTTTTTTCTTGTTGGAAAGCAGCTGACTAATTTGTGGATTAGGATATTTGGCCGTAAGACTGAGCAAGTTTGTCAGCTATTTTTGCGTAGGAAGAAGAAATGGTACCTGCGTCTGAGAGGATGTACAGATAGGTCGCTCGGGGCATCTCAAGATACGTCTGACTTTATTCCACACTTGGTAAAGGCGGGTGTTCCGGTTGAAAGTGCTAACTAATCGGGTTCAATTTTCTCTCCTCTCCTCAAAATGAAATTTACGAAGTTCCTCTGATGCCTTTTCCAGGCTATTCTATTTATGCGGGACCATGCGCGAGGAAAAACTGTCTGCAGTCCATTCACGTTTTTTTGCCGCTTCTTCCACCTCTAGACACCACCCGTTTCGGGAAAGAAATAGGAGGAGGAATATCTAGGACTGTATGCGGCAGCTGCACTGCGAAGATGATTGCATTGGTGGCTGACGAGGTCACGTTCTTAAATGGCGTCGGGGACATCTTCGTATCGTGTCACGCAATATGTGTTGTAATTTCCTCCCACCTGTTTTTTTATAGTTGAATCTAAGCTCTTGTACAGGAAAATCTTCAAGTGGATTGGAGAGAAAGGATATGATGACTGTGTAATGGTCACTATCGTGTGATGGAGGCGGTACATCCCAAACGTGTTAGGGTGCAAATGTGGGAAAGAACAGGGATAGGGCTATGGCTGTTCTGCTCTCGAGCGTGATTCGGGCGAGTTGTTCGCCATTGAGAAGAAGCCAGTTGGGAGAATCTATGGTGTTAGTCACTATCACTACCCTAGGGTCTGTTTTCTCGGCATCCTCACAATTCGTGGTAGCTGTTGAAGTCGTAGGTTTCGTGGCGAGTAGATAGAATCAACTGTTATAGGTCTTGTAGTACATTTGGTCACAACGATTGTTAGGTGTTATGCTGTCAGGGGGAGAGGGTGGTGAGGTACTCTCTGCTGGATCAGGAAGGCCACTCTACCGTGAACAGTCACATTGTGGTTACCTTCACGGTGGTGAATAACATATTGAGAATTGTGAAGGGTGTAGTCTCTCGAAGTTTGATCTCCTGGAGACCTATCACTGATGGCATTATGTGGAAATTAGAGATAGCAACTCGTCTTTCTAGTTCCGAAGTCAATGGAAGGTCTATAGAAAAATTGTGTTGTTCAGATTCAGACCTTGGTGGTCTAGAGTGGTCGCATGAATTATTGGAAGTTTCATGATGAATATGTCTTTCTTTCAGCTTGAAGGTCCTGGATCCTGAGCGTTCGCGATGACGCCCGCGGGAGCACCCACGGGAGCGTAAGCAATCTAGGGTACGTAGTCTTCTGAAATTACTACGTTCTTGGCTGCATGTGAGTGCGTTGGTAGGAGGAGAAAAGGGAGCGGTCTCTGTGATTGCTTATTGAGGGTAGTGTCGTTTTCTTGTATATTGGGTTTTTTAATTGATGTGATTGGCTCATTGATAGCCGGTGGGTTATTTGTGTCAGCTGAAGTGCTGGACTGTATAACGATTTCAGGTACGAGCCCTTCGCAGTAGATAGTCCTCGCATCTACACGCAGTCAAGTGTCGTTCTCGCTGGTGAGGTGTTCTGTCGTTGGGTATGGGAAAAGGAAGTTGGATTTTTCTTTCTGTTTTTTGTAGACAGTTTTTTGATTGTGGCAGGTATGAGTCGGTCTTCATCTTGGGCCCTACGAACTGCCGCTAGTGAACTGTTTATATTTAATTTGACCTCGAGATTGGTATTGGGGATTTCTATGTCGTTTCGTTTTTTCGCTCTAGTGATAGTTGTGCTTTTTGAGTGGTCAAATGAGGGAACATCATTCTCCGTGGAGTCCACCGAGCAACGCCGGACTCACTGCAAGAGCCACTTGCCCTCAGCACGGGTGTAGTCGTTGGGCCGGTGCAATTGAGTCGCAGCTCTACCGTAACATTCACATTGTGGTCACCTTCACGGTGTATGGATGTGAACTGCATGGTCGGATTTATTTGTTGATTTGACAGCTTCGGCATAATCATGTCAAGTTGGATTTTCATCCTGCCAGATTTGAACGGCTGGTTTCTGTGTAACTTTGCGGCTATTTCATAATGCGTTTTTTTTAACAATATATTTTGGGCAGTCGCGGTCGCCTTCCTTGTCGAGGAAGGCGACCGTGACGAAGAAGCCTTCCGTCCAATTAGGACGGAAGGCTTCGCGTCCCTTTTTATCGTGTTTGCCAGCGCATCTTCTACAGAGTTGGGGAATGTCTGGCTTGCCGTGCTTGATGACGTGACCGAACTATAGCTTCATTTATTGCATATTGGATGTGATATCGCAATCGGGTAAGTTTTTGTTCTCACTTACAATTACAATGAATTTCGGTGTGTCAGTTCTTGAGAAGGTAATCTAATATACTCTGGAACGAGGAAGTCCGTGATTTGATTTATTTTGCTAAAAGAGCGCAGATCATTTGTAGCGGTGTAGTTGCAAAAGCGCGCAGACCATTTGTAGCGGTGTAGCTGCAAAAGCGCGCAGACCAGTTGTAGCGGTGTAGCTGCAAAAGCGCGGACCAGTTTTAGCGGTGTAGCTGCAAAAGCGCACAGACCAGTTTTAGCGGTGTAGCCGCATAAGCGCGCAGACCATTTGTAGCAGTGAAGCTGCAAAAGCACGCAGACCAGTTTTAGCGGTGTAGCTGCAAAAGCGCGCAGACCAGTTTTAGCGGTGTAGCTGCAAAAGCGCACAGACCAGTTTTAGCGGTGTAGCTGCAAAGGCGCACAGACCAGTTTTAGCGGTGTAGCTGCAAAAGCGCGCAGATATTTTGTTGCGGTGTAGCTGCAAAAGCGCACAGACCAGTTTTAGCGGTGTAGCTGCAAAGGCGCACAGACCAGTTTTAGCGGTGTAACTGCAAAAGCGCGCAGACAATTTGTAGCGGTGTAGCTGCAAAGGCGCACAGACCAGTTTTAGCGGTGTAGCTGCAAAAGCGCGCAGACCATTTGTAGCAGTGAAGCTGCAAAAGCAAGCAGACCAGTTTTAGCGGTGTAGCTGCATAAGCGCACAGACCAGTTTTAGCGGTGTAGCTGTAAAAGCGCGCAGATCATTTGTAGCGGTGTAGCTGCAAAAGCGCACAGACCAGTTTTAGCGGTGTAGCTGCAAAAGCGCACAGATCATTTGTAGCGGTGTAGCTGCACAAGCGCACAGACCAGTTTTAGCGGTGTAGCTGCAAAAGCGCACAGACCAGTTTTAGCGGTATAGCTGCAAAAGCGCGCAGACCATTAGTAGCAGTGAAGCTGCAAAAGCACGCAGACCAGTTTTAGCGGTGTAGCTGCAAAAGCGCGCAGACCATTTGTAGCGGTGTAGCTGCAAAAGCGCGCAG
>SDVV010029272.1:0-11840 GCA_016164225.1 Gammarus roeselii
TATATATCAGCTGACGTCGATCGTAGCCCCAACGATACCGTGTAAGAGGCACACGTTCATCGTCCATTTCTGTACAGATTGTTCCCTTTTCCCTGGGCAAGTGCAATGTATAGAAATATTTTTTACATAACATGTAAAGTGTCCAAAGGCCTCAACCGGCGCACCCAAAAAGCCAGTTACTGCATTTAATCTCCTACTACCATCTCGCCCTCATTACTAAATCTGGTCTCCTACTACCACCTCGCCCTCATTACTGCATCTGGTCTCCTACTACCACCTCGCCCTCATTAATACATCTGGTCTCCTACTACCACCTCGCCCTCATTACTGCATCTGTTCTCCTACTACCACCTCGTCCTCATTTCTGCATTTAGTCTCCTACTACCTCCTCGCCCTCATTTCTACATCTGGTCTCCTACTACCACCTCGCCCTCATTACTGCATTTGGTCTCCTACTACCACCTCGCCCTCATTTTATTGACAATCAACGCGTATCCAGAAAACAGGGACTCTTGCGTAATTTCAGCCCCGCAATGATGGACGTTTGTTGGAACAAATCCCTGGAATTAACGGGAGCGCAAAAACTTTTACCTCAAAACAGGAGTAAAGCGGATGAAATGGAGAATTAAAGTTTATTGTCCGAGTATAGGGGGATTCTTCGTCCTAAGCTGCTCCAGTAACAGGTAACACTTTAACAAAAGTTTACATTTGATAAATAGTGTAGGTTTTCTGTACGTGATTGCGAGTTTTCATAATTGGATTATCTAGGGATTTGTTATTCAATCCAAAGATTGATAAATGACTTCTTATTTTCACACGTCAAATTTAATACTCGTTTAATATTTTTCTTCCTAATTTCCCTCTGCAGTTAATATGCTTCCTCATCGCCCTGTCACTGCACTTACAAACTCAAAGTTAAAAGACAGCCTTGGACACATGAAGCCAGTACGTTGTTTACCAATGATGCGATAATCGGAACTGTATCCTGGATTACACTCGGAAACACCCGCCGCACGTCCAGTAAGTAATTGTTGGTCGAACTCAATCATTTCTTTTGTACCGGAATTGTCGTAGTTCTTTCCGTTAAAATAATTCATGAAATGTGGCTACTGCTTCTATCGCATAACAAACTTCTCTACTGAGGCGACACTGAAGTTACCGCCATAGCCGTTGACTGCATGAAATGTGGCTACTGCTTCTATCGCATAACAAACTTCTCTACTGAGGCTACACTGAAGTTACCGCCATAGCCGTTGACTGCATGAAATGTGGCTACTGCTTCTATCGCATAACAAACTTCTCTACTGAGGCTACACTGAAGTTACCGCCATAGCCGTTGACTGCATGAAATGTGACTACTGCTTCTATCGCATAACAAACTTCTCTACTGAGGCTACACTGAAGTTACCGCCATCGCCGTTGACTGCATGAAATGTGGCTACTGCTTCTATCGCATAACAAACTTCTCTACTGAGGCTACACTGAAGTTACCGCCATAGCCGTTGACTGCATTGTGAATTGTTACGCCAGGGAGGAAGAGGTGCAGCAGTGCTCAGTTAACAAAATTGACCATTTCTCAGTGTGAGGAATACCAGCCCGCTAGTAAGCGCCACATAATATATTGTTGAAGGTATGACCTGCTGTACATTAGAGATATGCTACTGTCGGCCTAACGCCGGTACACGATCACCGGCAAAATACATGGGTTCATTCAAGATGACGTCACCGCTAGTAAGTCCGTTAGATAAATTCCGCGACCACACTGAGGCACAGTTGATTTTAGATAAAATTCATAGTTTCTGCTGTTAATCGAATTTCAACCTTCCAGAATCTAATTACAACCAACCAAGTTTATTGAACTCTGCCTGATTGCGTCCTGCGTCCACCTACTAGTTACACTAGAACCTGTCGAGTAGCTACTATGATATTATATCCAGCATCAGTAGCTATTTCTATTGCTGTGATCCAAATTCCTCTATTGCTAGTACAGCTTTCTAAACCAACTCAATTGGTTCGATTTTACCAGAGCATGGTTTTCGGAATTTGTTAGTTACTCCAAAGAGTTTTATTTATATGTCATATATTTAATCGAGTCTTCTAATTGTTTTGTACGTTATTGCAAATGTACTATAAATTATTAATCCCGATTTTCTAACGAAATTTCTCTCATAGGCTGACATGACGGCTATTATCAGACAAAAATATTACACTCAACAATACTTACACCATTAACCTGTCAATAGATTATCAATTTTGACGCCCGTTTGCATCTTTAACGAGGGAAATCCTCGCTAGACAGTAGGATTGACGAATAAATGTTACAATAGCAGGGAAGACGCCACGAATGGGGAAATATTCTCTGAATTCATGGAATACGCTTAACTAGAGGAGTGTGAAACGAAACAAGGGAGTGGATGGCGCTGTCCAGAGTTGGATCCCAATCCAGATGAAACAGTAAAGCTAGCAATATAGAGTCCGCAGAAACTCTAGTAATTTAGTGAGAAAATTAGCATGATGAGAAGTATTCACCTAAATGACGTGCAAAGTGGTACATTAAGAGTATAAATTATTTTGCTCCCAAGTGTCAAAATAATATATGCTTTCTTCCACACACGACAGGAAAATGAATGAAGACATTCGCATAACTTTTAACCGAGTAATATCTGTTTCTTCTTCTATTCCTGTTTTCATGCTCGAATGTGAATTGTGCGTTTAGTAGTATGTGTATAAGCGTTTAGTAGTATTTGTATAAACACTTGTGCACATACCTTGTGTTTAAGTCAAGGTCGTTGATGATGATGTGGTCTATTCTAACAACAACATGAAAATTTCCTTTTTGGGTCTAAGTTTCTGTGATGAAGATTTGTTTAGATACTTCGTTGGATGCATCCCTTGTTAGTGCATTGCTTTCCTGGTCTTTTGTAAATAGTCATGCTGAGTCCAGCATGGCCCGTGACCCGTTGACCTTTAAACGCTGACGGTCCAAACATTATCATCAATGAAAAGTGAGCCATCTTTATATTTTATTTGCTATGCTCTACCCGACTTAAAAAAAAAAAATCATCGGGTCTATCATTGAGACAAAGTCATTGCTAAGGAATAGGATTAGAATCCGAAGAAAATCATCTGTATTACAGCGTTCAAGGTATATAAAAAAGAAAAGAAATTATGATGGGACTGACATTACGGTGTGATGCAGACTTTAACTCATTACCCCAGAAACGCATTTCCCCAAGAAAAAAAATGGATTGTCTGTCGACAACTTTGGGATCGTAGTAATATTTGTAAAATGAAGTCATTTGACGATGAATGGGGGTTGGTATTAAACCGAAAAAAATGAGCTTACGACTCCCAGATATATGGATAGACACATTCGTGTATTGTTAAGAGGTTTCCAATTTATGAAAGCAACCTAAACATATAGCTCCTAAGCCACCAGCAAAAATTAGAATACAAACAGTTATAACAGTTACCAAATACTGCCCGTAACAACGCGCTATTTTGAGATTTAAAATTCTGCCTGCAGCGAAGCTCCGTGTCATGCGAGGGCGTCCATCTGCATTCCTGCTCAACTTTGCCGCTGTTACAAAAACCGAGCGCATTTTCGGAGGGAACAGTTTCATCAGCAGCCGCGGACGTGGAAATGCCGATGGTTTGCTACGCTGAGTTCTGCAACCGGTGATGGGAAGGGGGTGATATTGCTACACCGAATGCTGCAACCGGTGATGGGAAGGGGGTGGTATTGCTACGCTGAGTGCTGCAACCGGTGATGGGAAGGGGGTGGTATTGCTCCGCTGAGTGCTGCAACCGGTGATGGAAAGGGGGTGGTATTGCAACTCTGAGTGCTGCAACCGGTGATGGGAAGGGGGGTATTGCTCTGCTGAGTGCTGCAACCAGTGATGGGAAGGGAATGGTATTGCTACGCTGCGTGCTGCAACCGGTTATGAGAAGAGCGGTGTTATTGCTCCGCTGAGTGCTGCAACCGGTGATGGGAAGGGGGTGCCATTGCTAAACTGAGTGCTGCAACCGGTGATGGGAAGGGGTGGTATTGCTACTCTGAGTGCTGCAAACGGTGATGGGAAGGGGGTGGCATTGCTAAACTGAGTGCTGCAACCGGTGATGGGAAGAGGGTGGTATTGCTCCGCTGAGTGCTGCAACCGGTGATGGGAAGGGGGTGGTTTTGCTACACCGAATGCTGCAACCGGTGATGGGAAGGGGGTGGTATTGCTACGCTGAGTGCTGCAACCGGTGATGGGAAGGGGGAGGCATTGCTACGCTGAGCGCTGCAACAAGAGACAGGAAGAGTGTGCTGAAAGGAAACTCAAAGGAAGTGTTTCATTATCTATATCCCATGCCACCGTACCCAATTTGGGACGGAAGAGCTGGAAATGAAGAAAAAATAAAATTACACGTGTGAACGTGCCAGAGGTAGAGGGTAAAAGTGATAAATAAGCATGAACGTTGTCATATCGGCAATGTTCATCGACTTGATCAATGGGACTATGCTCATGATCATATTTGCATCTATCAATAATTATTATCTCTCAAAAAATCACTAAATAATCTCTCCACAAATTTCACATTCATCTCATCAAGTCTCTCAACAAACCTCTCAAATATCTCTTAGCCAATAACTCAAGTATCTCACAACAAATAGAAACTCTTGTAACAACAACATAAGTTACGTGGATGAAAGACAGATTTAAATTTTCTAGCGTTACCAATATATTGCGAATTATTGGCAAATATTAATTTGTTAAAGACGCGGCGCTTTTGTCATTAAAGAATGCAAACAACGCTGTTCAATAACAACCACTCCACCAACACACTGCGGTCGATTGTTCCAGATTTAGTGTAGTTAATTTATTGCGAAGAGGTTATCAAATTCGGATGTGATCAAAGCTCAGATTTACTATCAAAATTATATCGCTGTTGGTGAGCTAGTTCGTGCTTTCCATGGGCCACAAATTGTTTGGCAAACAGTTTTGCAATGACACACGAAGCCACGTGTTTGCATGAAACGTTTCTCACCAACTTCAATAACTGTTGCCTGACAGAGAGGCATCCGCCCAGTCAGGCAATCGCACGGATAAATCCCTATGATAAGATTACATCTTTCTTACTTATGTTTTTATGCAAGTATAATCTAAATGAAAAGTGACGACATTCACAAAAGATTTTATTCTAAATTTAAACAGAAAGAACAAGTCAACAGTGGGAAGCCATGGAAGATTCCCCTTTAGGTAGCACCGTGGCAGCGGACCCTTCTGGCCTTAGTCAAAATTTCTTCTCGCTGTTCCGAGCCCGTTTCGTCAGAGCAAAGTAATGGTCATTCAGCCCCGGGTGCGGAGAGCATCAGCCCAGCTATCGTCGCTTTAACTCAGCGAGTTTCCTCATTCAATTCACACAACAAAATTAGTAACAAAAGATATTGAACTCTGTAGTACGCCTACTGCGCGAACACATGATGTTAGAGGGAGAGGTGCTGGTGTTTCTTGTGAGAGTATATTCACTGCCACAGAGAAGAGTAGTTCACCGTATGTTGGATAAATAGAGTCTGCAAAATGTGAGATTCAATCCAACCAAATTTCTATTGCTTAAAATCAAATCACGAAGTGTAGTCGAGCGTATCATGGCCCCTCCTGGCTCTCTTGCCATGTTGTGTGTTACAGTAAGAACATAAAGCATGCAGAAAGGTATGCATGACACACTATTTCATGACGATGCAAAAATTGAATAGATGAGAAATACTGACACGGTATCTCTGACTCATAGTAATATATTTCACAAATCGAGATAATGTATTGAATTTATATAACCCTTCCCCCTTCCTGGGGTTTCGGCCGAGTGTCTGTATCTGTAATTAGGTTCAAGTGACAGCTTTAATGGAAATCATCGGACGGTAAATAAAACATCTAAAATTGGCATGAATTCTCTCTTCTTAGTGTAAACTGTTATTCAATGGACGTTTAAATTGTTCACTGCTATTCTCTAGCAATTAAACTATTAGGGAATGAAAATAAATATGATTGCCGTTACCTCCTGTGAGCGGTAGGAAACCTTCCATGGGCCACCCGTCCACTTCTAGTCACAATGTGCAGTCATGCCCACACTTTTACCCTTTCTAAATTGTATTCAATCAACTCCAGAGCAAATGGAACACAAACCTCAACCGATTACCTGACTGCCTTTTCAATGCCAAATTTGCAAACATTTGTCTAATTTGTTGATTAACTGTTTTTATTTGTAAGCAAATCATCATTAATTGCCTTCATTTCCATTATACTGGAAAATTATGAACAGGATAATTGTTTGGTGATTGAGATTAGGAAGACAACGCCGACCTTATTTTTCCACTTGTTCAGGTGACATTTAGTTATATTAGGATTGCTCTGAATCACAGTTTCTGAAAGGATAATTGGACAATAAAACTCTATTATTTTCATGACATTCCTTTAACATTTTAATAACCTTTGCCTATATGAAACCATTATTTCAAAACGATTCCATGTTCCATGTCGAAATAAAAGAATGTGAGGTCGTTGCAGTGTTTGCTTCAATTCACGTTTGTGTCTTAATTCGATTTAAATACACCAACGTACCCTCAAATGAATTCGTGGCAAGACGACGTGTGAGCTCCACTTTACCTTTCCAAAGAAGACCAAAAGGCTTTGCAGTCGCATCAACAGCCCCGTAACCCAGGGACAACCAAACTGAGAACATTGTGTAAATGATATTTTTGAACTCTACCGGTCACGTTGTTTCATATGGCATGACATAAGCAGAATATCTTCGCGTTCGGTAGAATTTCTTCGCGTTCCCACTTGAGGGTCAGCCCACAGAGGGCACCGGGTCGAGTGTATCTACGGCCTCACTTGCATGTTGTTGGAACAGTCTCGCCAACGGCCTTGTGATCGCAGAGTGCAATGAAGGTCGGCTACAGAGACTTTGATTTTAACAATAATAGCTTTACGGAACTGCGCAATCGCTTTCAACGAGATCATTCTCAGCTGTTGTACCTTCACAGGAGTCATCCCCGTTCGTTCTAATCTTCCAACAGCGGCACTAGGTTCAATCATCGATAAAATATTGAAACAAAAGGCAATAAAATGTGAGATTGTTTAATTACAACACGGAAGTAGAAATGATAACGAATTCATTTTTGTTTTATTAAGAGTTTGTCTACAGTAGTGTTAACGTTCTTGAACAGAATACACGCAAGAGAGCATACATGAAGTGTCCAGGAGCCTGTAGGCCTCCAAACCACCCAACTAGCATAGAAAGAGATGACAGTGCCAGGCAAAAAAGTATTATAGAGATTTCTGATAGACAATCTAAGAAATGAAAACAGCGATTGACTTGATTAACTTTACAGGGCTCATCTAACGAGGCTACAGAAGTTGATACAAGAAAATTGCTCTTAAATTGTGGAGTTTGACGTCAAACTACTTCAAGAGGAAAGTCATGTCAGGAAATGGCATGAAGAAGAACAAATATCTCCGGAAGCCGAGTCCTCAATGAATACTGCATCACCGCCGAACAGAGCAGCAGCAACAGAAACCAGTCGACCAAGAAGCTTTAGATGCGACAAAGCAGTAGATCATAAAAATAGCGAGCAATACCCAATAAAAAATATAAATAACAAAAAAACATCTCTTGAGAAAAACCTGACAACCAACACTCTTCAAGCCCTCCTAGTGATCGCGGTCTTTGAAAAGCAGACACAGCAAGCGTATTAAGATGTCTCTCAAACAATAGCGTTAAAGACAACACAGTGAATTTCCCGCTGTGGTACTCAACCTAAAAACACTATTCCAAACGCAGACTGAAAGGAGGGGCATTAGCGGGAGCACTTGAGACATCTGCCGACGTAGTAGTGCGCTGGTGCACCATATTATTATTTGTAATTGAGAACATATCAACAATGATGTGGTAATTAAATGCGGGCAAGGAATACCATCATAAGGGACACTGATGAAACCTCCAACATTTCGCCCTCCCATCCGCACGCCACAGCCAATTGATTGCTCTTTTGCAACCTTGCAAAGCCGGGTGATGGGAGTCGGATGGGCGTCCAAGCACTAGAACACTTTATGCCTTCATCATGGCCCTGAATGAAGCGTCAAAATATATGCATTAATATCGTCAACGTAACTGACAAACAGATGAATAATGTCTTAAGATTTAGTCCCACCATCTGCATCAAATACTGACCACAGTCTTCTCATTTCACTTTATATAATGGCAAGTGAAGGAGGTAGTGCAACTTGGTTACGACATTGCTCGGAGTTAAAATTACGACACCCTCGATACTGAACCTGACTTGCGCGCATCATCATTCGTTTGCAATATTTAACTCGAAATGCATGCAGGCCGCCGACTCTTGATAGGTACGATTATCATCTCACTTCGTCTCAGAAAACCGATCCTTCAATAGTACACTGTTTCTTTAATAGCAAACTCTCGTTCCACCTGTCGCCAGACCATACCGTGCCTGGTAATCCATCGTCCGTGTAAACACTATGCATTCAAACCAGCTAAATAAATAGATGCTCGAGTATGGCAATAATGTACTACAATGTATAACATTTTCCAGTAAGCATTCACGGTCTGATGTTTGAGCGCAACATTGATGAATGTTCCACCAGCACTATTAACAATGTTTCACCGTAACGGTCTTACAAAACTCATGAGTGTACTGTACATATTTTACTTCATTGTTTCAGTGTTCCTTCATTCCCAGTCGAGTTTTGCTGCCGGGTTGACTCCAACTATTTATAGATGTGATTACGATTTCATTTGTCTTTCCCCTGATGTCGAGGGTCGAACCCTTATCTATTGACGCCGGAGGGCTATTGACACATCCCTCCACTCTCATGACCCTCGTCAATTTTCCCCAACGGTAAATTTGTGTCTGAATTAGATATGACAGAATTTCGCTACTGGTAAAGCGACCCGATTATGACGCAGCAGAAGTAAATCAGGGAAAACATTCGGGTACACTGCTGCTGACGCTGATGTCTGGCCATACTTCTTCCTCAACGTTTGTGTTGTGGGCTCCTGGCTGGACACATTAGCGCTTAAGGGTGTGTGTGAGTGGATGTAAGGAGTGTGAGGTGCCACTATCCACCACCCACACTCTTCTGGTGGGAATGACCCTGCATCTGTATCTGCAAAAACTAAATTTTAATAGATACAAAGTTTTTAAGATCAACATATGATCAAGACTGTGGGAGTTTCTGTGTGTACTGTAGCTACAGGAAAATTCGCACAGATGTAAATATTGTCCCAAATACCTACTATATCATTGCAGGAATTTACTAATAGAAACGCGAGATAATTTATTCATTGCAATGGTGATTCATTAAGAGGATAGTTATGAACTTGAGATGATATAGGTCCAAACACACAGGTCAAATTGGAATGTCGATCAATTGAGAATGTAACACCTACAAAGGTTATCGGTGAAATATAGCTCACTAGCGACAGCTGGGAAGATCACATCATCTTGTGTAGGCGGGGCATTTTTCAAATCGTGTGGCATCCTTTATAAAATCCAAACTTGTCTACCGACTTCCTGAACAAATCTTCAGTACATGTCATATTGATTGCTTTTATTAGTTATTATAAAAAACGTGTACGTTTCAACATGCGAAACAAACCTTTTACCTGTCATTCACATCACTTTCACATACTAGCAGACATGATCTTTTTCTGCCTCTCCTCTGGCAATGAAATATTGACCCATGGTGTCACGTGATATCTTCTCCTCAGCAGTGCGTGTTTGTTAAGCCTCGAATCAATTCAGTTAAACGAATAACGAGTAACCCATGCACCATTTACGTAATAATACGGATTGGATTTCTTTCCTTTAACTCATCCACATAATACCGGCTGCTTTCTTTATTACAGAACTGTTAAAACTTCGAATCCGATTGCTACAGATATAAGATCGAGTAGCAGAATAGATACCTTCCAACATAAACTAAAATGATACATGTTTAAACTTGTTCGTGTAGCAAACCTTGAACTGGAATTATCGTCCTTCAAACATTTATCCACATCATCGATTTGTAATTCATCCTTGCCATTACCTTTACAAATGTTCCTCACTCCACACACTCAAATTTCCTGTTGTCTAGTACAGGGTGAACCTGTTCAATTATAAGATCACATTTGTTTGATCATTGAATGATCTTGTTTAACCTGTGTAACCTGTCAAGACGACGTTGGAATTAGCTTCAAAATGTGTGATTCGGGTGTCAAACCTTACGTGAGTAAATTTAATATTCAGTCAAATGTTGAACATATTTTACACTCAGTTTTTCTAAGCCTCAGCGCCAACAGATCATCATCATCACGGTTTGTATACCAGTTGACCTATTATATTTTATATTGTTTCACATAAATTATTTATTAAATGTAACGTTTTCTTTCAATTGAGAAATGGTGAATAGAGAAGGTCATTCATCAATATCCATTGATTGGTGGGATGTATAGGTAAATTTGTTTACAATTTTCTCTAAGAAATTAATATTAATTATTCAAAAATCCGTCATTTTCTTCAAAACAGCTCACGCCTACGAAGACACCGAGCACAATGGGTAAATTGGGATAGATCTTTATTTTTCAATACGTCATCAAACCGAAATACACTTTAAGTCACTCAATCCAGAAATCTCATTTAGTAGCTGTTTGTGATTAATACGTGAATGTCAGCAGTTTTTGAACAACGGTCACAAAAATTCAAAATATATTTTGGTGAAATATATTTAGGTGAATTTATTTGGGTTCAACAGACCGTAACTCTCATTCACATTAGTTGGTAATTCTAGTTAATTAGAATATACTATGTTCCATTTTGATTAGCGCGTCAATACCAGTATTCATCTTCCCGGGGGAATATTTTGGGAAAACACGAAAATTCTACTCCCTCGCGATCAAATGACCGAAGTCGAACTAGTTCACCTCCAAACAAATCCGGAGCAAGCCTTTCATTATCCTGGTGACTCCTCGTCCCGCATGCTAATGAGCAGATTTGTTATTCCTGGTGAAGAGGTGTTCGGAAAGTCGAGAGCCCTCCCCACCCCATCCTAGAGTAACTTCGATGGTGACCGTTAGGGGTTCTGAATCCTGGTCGATATATCTCTGCTAACTGCAAGCTAGGTTACTGTTGTTATGAAAAATAATTACTTATCGATACCAAGTTCTATGACAAATTTGCATTTTGGCAGTTTTCACAGCAAAAGAATGTCCTTGCGTACCTCAAAATTATTTTGGAAGTAGGGGAATTTTATTTAATAACGAAGGTGTTCGATGTCAGAATAGTATCTGATTTTTCTTCATTTCTATTATACGTCGGTGAGATACCTGAGTGGAAGTTCTAACTCCAGATGTATTGAGATAGCGTCTCTTTGTTCATTACTATTATACGTCGGTGAGATACTTGAGTGAGTGTTCTAACTCCAGAGGTATTAAGATAGCGTCTCTTTGTTCATTACTATTATACGTCGGTGAGAAACTGAGTGGGAGTTCTAACTCCAGTGGTATTAAGATAGCGTCTCTTTGTTCATTACTATTATACGTCGGTGAGATACTGAGTGGGAGTTCTAACTCCAGAGGTATTAAGATAGCGTCTCTTTGTTCATTACTATTATACGTCGGTGAGATACTTGAGTGGGAGTTCCAACTCCAGAGGTATTAAGATAGCGTCTCTTTGTTCATTACTATTATACGTCGGTGAGATACTGAGTGGGAGTTCTAACTCCAGTGGTATTAAGATAGCGTCTCTTTGTTCATTACTATTATACGTCGGTGAGATACTTGAGTGGGAGTTCTAA
>SDVV010029273.1:0-11840 GCA_016164225.1 Gammarus roeselii
AGGGAGCAGTCCGCTCCTCGTGACGAAAGGGAGCAGTCCGCTCCTCGTGACGAAAGGGAGCAGTCCGCTCCTCGTGACGAAAGGGAGCAGTCCGCTCCTCGTGACGAAAGGGAGCAGTCCGCTCCTCGTGACGAAAGGGAGCAGTCCGCTCCTCGTGACGAAAGGGAGCAGTCCGCTCCTCGTGACGAAAGGGAGCAGTCCTCCTCATTCGTTCACTTGTTGGAACAATAAGCCGTGCCTATTGTACGATAGCATTGTGTGTAAAACATTGAACTGCATTTGGTGGGGCCTTAATAACATACGAAGATGCTAGCAGCCATGCCAATGAATAACTAATTCGGCAGGTGTACTCGGGCTGAGAAGAGGTCAACCAACACCTGCTGGGAAATCGGTGGGGAGATCCCCATGCAAATGGCTTTGTTCACGAGTTACTCCATCAATTTTATTTGAAGTGCTGATGATATTGTTATATTTGCAACACACTGCAGTAGGTAAGATTACACAATTATAGAAGGCCGAAGTTCAACGTTACGGCCATCTTGTTGCCAAGTGTCACAACGCGTTACTGTAGCGATGGCTTCCAAACAATGCTCCCAACACCTTCTATCACATGGGGCGTAATTGAAGGGAGTAGGAAACCCATAACTTTATTGGTCTCTTAGTTGGATAAACCTAGCATAAGATAAAAAATTGATACATTTTCAATCGGAGATTGGTATCAAATGTATGATTCTTATTATGGCCTATCTAATCGACTGGACGACATTGATAGTTTGGGAATAACACCTATTGGTTGTGGCACCTGGCCCTGTGACGTCAGAGCTTCGGCGCAATGATCTTGAGCGAGGAGTTCCCCAGGCAGCTAAGGAATTCCTCAACCAAGCAATGAGTTCTCTCACCAAGTGAGAAGTTTTATCACCTACAAAGGCTCCCTCACCAAGCAAAGAGTTCCCCCATCAACCGAGGATTTTCTCAACAAACAAAAAGTAGCTCTGCAAGCAACCATGGAGTTCCCCCACCAAGCAACATTTTTCCACGAATCAAAGAGTTTTCCCACCACGCAATGAGTTTTCTCACTTACTATGGAGTCCCCTCACTAAGCAAGGAGCAACCCAATAAGTAAAGAAAACCTTACCACGCACAAAATTCCCCCCAATCCAAGACTTTCCTTACTAAGCAGTGAGTTCCACCACTAAGCATGAGTTCTCACACCAAACACAGGATCCCTCAATTCAAACTGAGATTACAAAACTCGAACGGACACAAAAAAATGTTTCATACCAGAGGCGGCTCGCCAAAGGACATCATTAAGCAAGTGGAGTTTCCTTGCCTGGGTTACCCTCAAAGCACGAAACAGGATAATACTGCAATGAACTTATGTGTAATTAGCAGGGGACATTGAATTGGATATAGAACAGAACCTTTCATATTTAAACTACGATATTTTATGAAGCAAAGTGGATAAGGGTGATCATTTAATCAGAAGACAGAAATTCTTCTCCCTACCTACCTCACAAATGACAACGCACTAGCTTCATTTAAAGAAACTTCACGTGAACGCCCAGTGTTCCCCATACATGAACAGAAGTTATCCTTCAGGCAATCAGTGCCTCTCCTACAGCCAGTGACCCAACAGCACTCAGAACTGCGTGCATACACTCAGATTCTCTGATTTCGTATATCCGATGCACTTTTGGGTCCCTGAAATAACCCGAAAGCACGTCGGCGACACGATTTGACAAGCACGTCAGAGACAAGATTTGACAAGCAGGTCAGAGACACGATTTGACAAGCAGGTCAGAGACACGATTTGACAAGCACGTCAGAGACAAGATTTGACAAGCACGTCAGAGAAACAATTTGACAAGCAGGTCGGCGACACGATTTGACAAGCACGTCAGAGACACGATTTGACAAGCAGGTCAGAGACACGATTTGACAAGCACGTCGGCGACACGATTTGACAAGCAGGTCGGCGACACGATTTGACAAGCACGTCAGAGACACGATTTGACAAGCAGGTCAGAGACACGATTTGACAAGCAGGTCAGAGACACGATTTGACAAGCAGGTCAGAGACACAATTTGACAAGCATGTCAGAGACACGATTTAACAAGCACGTCAGAGACACGATTTGAAAAGCACGTCAGAGACACGATTTAACAAGCACGTCAGAGACACGATTTAACAAGCACGTCAGAGACACGATTTAACAAGCACGTCAGAGACACGATTTAACAAGCACGACAGAGACACGATTTAACAAGCACGTCAGAGACACGATTTGACAAGCAGGTCAGAGACACGATTTGACAAGCACGTCAGAGACACGATTTGACAAGCACGTCAGAGAAACAATTTGACAAGCAGGTCGGCGACACGATTTGCCAAGCACGTCAGAGACACGATTTAACAAGCACGTCAGAGACACGATTTAACAAGCACGTCAGAGACACGATTTAACAAGCACGTCAGAGACACGATTTGACAAGCAGGTCAGAGACACGATTTGACAAGCACGTCAGAGACACGATTTAACAAGCACGTCAGAGACACGATTTGACAAGCACGTCAGAGACACGATTTGAGCAGCGATCGGGTGAACAAAGTAACTCAACTTACCCCAAGGCTAGCGTTTGCAGACTTGTAGTGTCGTAATCTCTGAGGCGACTTGCCTCAGAGATTGGCGACACTACTAGTCTGCCAACGGTTTTGGACGCCAAATCCTTGACTTAGTCACCAATCGTCTATATTCTGGGTTACAGGATACGGTACACGCGTATACATCCATGTCATTTGGAATGCAAAATAGTGTGACGGATTTACAATTAAAAGTAGGCCTCAAGCTAGGTGCACGTGATTCAAATGAGAGGAGATATCTCAATCACAAGCCCGCTCCTTTTTTCTTTGTATCTCACGTCAGCTCATTCACACAGTGTGAATGAGCTCACACTGCGTGAATGAGCTGACGGGAGCTTAACTGTACCTCCCGCCATGTTAATTTGCGCAGAAACGTACAGAGATGCATACTTAGAAACATAAGTAAAACACAAATAATTTACATTCATCACTTTTAATAGCAGGTAAATTCTATTAAATATGATTGACTCCCGTGTCTAGTTATGAAAAAACTACTCGGCACTTCCACTCAGCTTCGAAACGAGCTCGCAAATTGATGGCACAGTCTTTATTTACCGTAGAAGCTCAAGACTGCTCGCCTGACATCTTTGCGCAGCTTCATCACACAATTGTCATATTGATGAAGGTTAGTGACGCTCCAATACTTGACTTTAGATGATCAAAGAAGCCTTCTCATCTGAGTAACAAAATAGTGGATCATTGTTACACTCTGATACCCAGGGACAAAAAAACAATCGGATATTTTTAATTTTCAGCAAGCTCTTGGCCATCTTGGAACTATTACAGATTCATTTTCGGTAGCGTAAGAAGAACGTATCCTCCTCCGAGGTTTCACAGTTTTGGAAAGTTTTGAGCAAACTGGAAAATATTTCACGCGACCGACCGGACGATAGTTTAACCGAAGATCGAAAATAGTGCTGGATGGTTTCATTCTTCCAGACATTTCCAATAAGAATATTTTGTGAATTGTATTTTCGAAATGAAATACATGAATGAGCTATAATAAAAAAAGGCAAATATAGGCATCATTCTGTGATACATTAAGTATTGTGAAAATTTCTATGGGATTTCTAAAATACGATTTTGCCAATCTCTGGGCGATGTACTAGTCACTACAGATGAGTACAACGTGGTACCACTCGTTGAAGGTCAGCAGAGGCTTGAAAATCTGTAACTTTGTCATTTTGCTGGTCAAGTTGTCATTTCGCAGCACTCAGAGCACTTGATGATGCCTTTACAGACACACCACTGTTTCTCCCGTACAAGTTGGGGGACTCCCTTTAGAGTAACGCAGTGAGAGGGGAAGGAAGTGACAAAATTTCCCCTCCGCTAGACTACAGTGTTCTTGCAAAGGCTTGAACTCTGAGACATGCAGTACCATAGGCTGGCAGGGCAGTCTGGTGAGATGACCACTCGGTCACGGCAGCCTCCTAACGAGCCTCGTATAGGTACAGTAGAGGAAGAAAACTCGTTAATGGTTAGTCTATACCTGAAAAAAAAAAAAACTTCTCACGTTGATTTCAACTTTACCTACATGAAAATTTTCACAGTTTTATATCAGGACAAAGGACAAATTGAATTTTATCAATTACACTTCCGGTTGGTTCAAATATCGAGCGAAAAATTAGTTTGTCCTAAATCTTGAAGTAATTTCCTTTTGCTACTATACACATTAGAGGGAATAAAAGGGGAAAGGGGACGACTGACCGTAAGAGTTGAGCGTCCCCAACTGATTCTTTTGCCTGACCGTAAGAGTTGAGCGTCCCCAACTGATTCTTAGCCTGACCGTGAGAGTTGAGCGTCCCCAAGTGATTATTTTGCCTGACCGTGAGAGTTGAGCGTCCCCAACTGATTTATAGCCTGACCGTGAGAGTTGAGCGTCCCTAAGTGGTTATTTTACCTGACCGTCAGAGTTGAGCGTCCCCAAATGATTATTTTGCCTGACCGTTAGAGTTGAGCTTCCTCAACTGATTATTTTGCGAAAGATTAGAACAAAATCTTTCGATGTAGAAGTAATTAGGTATTGGCCGTATATATTTCAAGTAGATATATGGCGGGATATTCTGTCGATTGCACCGCGTTGGAGGGATAGTCTGTCGATTGCACCGTGTTGGAGGGACGGTCTGTCGATTGCACCGCGTTGAGGGATAGTCTGTCGATTGCACCGCGTTGAGGGATAGTCTGTCGATTGCGCCGCGTTGAGGGATAGTCTGTCGATTACGCCGCGTTGGGGAGACATTCTGCTGATTGCACCGTGTTGATTGCACCGCGTTGGAGGGATTGTGAGTCGATGGCACCGCGTTGGAGGGCCACACTGTCGATTGCACCGCGTTGGAGGGATAGTCTGCCGGATGCACCGCGTTGGAGGGCCAGTCTGTCGATTGCACAGCGTTAGAGAGCCAGTCTGTCGATTGCACCGCGTTGGAGGGACAGTCTCAATTGCACCGCGTTGGGAGGCCAGTCTGTCGATTGCACCACGTTGGAGGCACATTTTGCTGATTGCACCGCGTTGGAGGGACAGTCAGTTGATTGCACCGCGTTGGAGGGATTGTGTGTCGATTGCACCGCGTTGGAGGGATTGTGTGTCGATTGCACCGCGTTGAAGGGACAGTCTGTCGATTGCACCGCGTTGGAGGGACAGTCTGTTTGATGCACCGCTTTCGAGGGACAGTCTGTCGATTGAACCGCGTTGGAGGGCCAGTCTGTCGATTGCACCGCGTTGGAGGGACAGTCTGCTGGATGCACCGCGTTTGAGAGCTAGTCTGTTGATTGTACCGCGTTGGAGGGACAGTCTGTCGATTGCACCGCGTTGGAGGGACAGTCTGTCGATTGCACCGCGCTGGAGGGACAGTCTCAATTGCACCGCCTTGAGCCAGTCTATCGATTGCGCCGCATTGGAGGGCCAGTCTGTTGATTGCACCGCGTTGAAGGATAGTCTGTCGATTGCATTGCGTTGAAGGATAGTCTGTCGATTACACCGCGTTGGAGGGACATTCTGCTAATTGCGCCGCGTTGGAGGAACAGTCAGTTGATTGCACCGCGTTGGAGGAACAGTCAGTTGATTGCACCGCGTTGGAGGGCTAGTCTGTCGATTGCACAGCGTTAGAGAGCCAGTCTGTCGATTGCACCGCGTTGGAGGGACAGTCTCAATTGCACCGCGTTGGGAGGCCAGTCTGTCGATTGCACCACGTTGGAGGGACATTCTGCTGATTGCACCGCGTTGGAGGGACAGTTAGTTGATTGCACCGCGTTGGAGGGATTGTGTGTCGATTGCACCGCGTTGGAGGGATTGTGTGTCGATTGCGCCGCGTTGGAGGGCCAGTCTGTCGATTGCACCGCGTTGAAGGATAGTCTGTCGATTGCACCGCGTTGAATGATAGTCTGTCGATTACACCGCGTTGGAGGGACATTCTGCTAATTGCACCGCGTTGGAGGAACAGTCAGTTGATTGCACCGCGTTGGAGGAACAGTCAGTTGATTGCACCGCGTTGGAGGGCTAGTCTGTCGATTGCACTGCATTGGAGAGCCAGTCTGTCGATTGCACCGCGTTGGAGAAACAGTCTGTCAATTGCACCGCGTTGGAAGGCCAGTCTGTCGAAAGCACCGCGTTGAAGGGACAGTCTGTCGATTGCACCGCGTTGGTGGCACAATTTGTTTATTGCATCGCGTTGGAAGAACAATCTGTCGATTGCACCGCGTTGGTGGGACAGTTTATATTGCACCGCGTTGGACCGATTGTGTTTCGATGGTACCGCGTTGCATTAGGATCCTCAGAGGCAAGGCTTGCAAAAGTTAATACCGGTCCACAAAAAAAAAACAATTTCGGCTAAGTTTAACCGCCAAAAAAATTGATTTCGTTAGAGTATGGCACAACAGAGGTCAAGCTCGTGTCCCTGATAGCAAATCGCACAAATTACGAAGAAGCTTGGGTATCATCGAAAGATATTTAACACAGATTAATCTTTTCTGGGTAGCCAGAAGTTCACTTTTTAACCAGATGCAATCCAGAACGCATAAATAAACTAGTATCTATTAATTAGGGTCTTCGTTGGGTATTCAGTAGTTCATTAAGGTCACCTAATGCAGATTGACCTTACCTATGGTAGTCAGAGGTCCCTCAAGGTCACCTAATGCAGAACAAATTTACTTGACGTAGTTAAAAGTTCATTATGTTCAATCATCTATAATGCAAATTAACCTTGTTATAGAGTCAGGGTTCCATTGAGGTTAGCATCAAAAGCAGAATAACCTTTACGGTTAATTCAGGGGTCGATAAAGGTCATCAATGGCGGACTCTGGAATCTCGACACTTGGGTTACCGGAGGTCAACCTCATTTAGTACTTTTCGAGATTTTTTCCTCCGAAATACAGAAACAAGTTGAACTTTGACGTTCTTACGAACGCTTGTTACATTGGCGCGTTAACGCAAACATTGCGGGGCTAAAGTTTCATCTTTAATAGTCATTTACCTCTTAATTATCACCATGGTGAGTTGTAGTGGGGTTTCCCAATAAGTTACATTCCAGGTGTGGCAGAACTTGACCATGTCCCCTGTTACTAGCAATTACAATGTAATTACTAGTAACACGAGACGTACTCGTCATAGATTGTTGGTAAATAGTGTGTTAGTTTACACCTCATCAAGATCACCGCATATTCTGGAAGTAAGGGGCTGGCATGCTTTCTCTGAATAGCAGGGTCAAACTTAAAAAAATATATATTTTCCCGAGCTCGCATAATATATCCCCTAAAAAGGAAGCTCGAATTGCGCACGTTTCGACAACACAATTTACTGGACTATGCGCTCGACTGTCGACGTGGGCCGAGACCCTCAGGAAAAGGCTCACTTAGCTATTCCAGATTCGTAGATTTTGGCGAGGCACTTTGCATTTGATCTACCTTGTAAGTACGAATCGCAGCAGGATTGACTTTACTTGGCAATAACCACTTGTCAGTAAACGCTGATTTGGTAAAAATTAATTTCTTTGTGCACATCTAGTCCAAACCTGATGATAGAACCGAATCATTAATATAATACTGTACTGAGCGACATCTAGTGTTGTGGTCTTGTAGCTGCGCCATAAGCCTGACCACTCACTCTTCCATACACACATTCTATTCATAAGAATCTCGTGGAGTTCACTCACAACTGTATTCTACTATGGCATCTCGTTAGATGTTGAAAACCTGTCTTTTTGCTATTCTACAAAATTCATAAGGTCCCAGAAACTCTGCCTGTCATTTCACACACGTCGTCCGTTTTCCAAGGGCCATAAACTATCATTTCACACACGCCCTGCGCACGGTAAGAGGGGCCAGAAATTCTTGCCTGTCATTTCACACACGAAATCCGATTACCAGGGTACAGAAACGGTCATTCCAGACACATCCTGTGCATTCAAGAAGGTACCAGAGTTTATGCCTGTCCCTTCACCTGGGAATTCACACACGTCCTGGGCATGCCAGGGCCAGAAGCCATACCAGGGGACAGTAACTCCCATTTCACACACTATTTTTCCATGTGAGGAGGTGCCACAAACTGTCATATCCCACACGTCCTCCACTTTTCAGGAGCCTGAAACTCGGTTATTTCACACCCGTCCTCCTGCTCATCCTCGGTGCAAGAAACGCAATCCTTCCACACCTCTTGCGAATGAGCCCGCACAGGTCACATGGCAGCGCCTGGTGCCAATGACTCAGGGCTCCCCCCGAGTTGTCGCGTCTGCAATAGGGGCGTGGGCGTATCCGAGACGCCTGTATAAAAGCTATAGACCATCTTTGTGGGCGATTATACCGAAGCAGGCCTTCCTTGAGAGACGACATGGAAAAGGTGGGGCAGGGCGATGCGCCAGGTGGCACGGAAGGGCTGTGTTTGGGGGCTGTGTTTGGGAGGATTGTTGTGCAGTGAAAGGTTTGATGATCAAAAACAGACGTGAGGGACCATCATTGCAACAGTGTAAAAGTGTTAGGAGATGATAACATGACTTTTGAATCAAACTTGGTTGTCTTTTGGTAGTAGGGAGATAATTTAAGTAGAACTTCTTAGAGAGTATCATGTGCCTTTGTTGTATCTGTAGAAAAGGATCACGAAAGGGATAGGTTGTAGTAGGAAATATCATTTTACGGCGATGTTCTAAACATTTCAAATCAGACCCCAAAGTTGAAATCGCAACATAACGATGTTGATTTGAGAGTGTCGTGGTGTTGTTGGTGATCGTTTCCAAGTGTCTACTTGTTAGACGACAACGACAGGCCATTGGCCACAACTAGGTCACCTAATAATAGTAGGGCGGAAAGTCCTGAAGTTGATTGACAGAGAGATCTTCGTGAATCTGGAGTATCTACAGTGAAGGATCAAGTCAGGGAAAGGTTGTAGGCAATAACTTTTACCATTATTTATTGAAACCACTAAAACCATAACATAAAAAGAAAACCACCAACCAACGATGTTGATTTGAGATTGTCTCTGTTTTATTCCTCGTTAAACCAAGGTGACCGGTGAATGTCATTGCTAAACTCTGATATGCAACGAGCAGATACCAACGCCGGGCTCCATTTCAACCGTGCCAGTGCCAATGCTGGGTACTATTTTAACCGTGCCAGTGTCAATGCTGGGCTCCATTTCAACCACACGGGTGTCAATGCCTGACACAATTTCTTAATGAAATATGGTTGTATAATGCTTGGTAATATCCGAAGCCCAATTAGCGATGATTCTGGTTGAATTTTTCGGGCTATGACTTGAATGTTTTGATTGCTTCTAACTTAACAACTTCATCTGTAGTTTGTTCCATTTTTCGACCACTTCGCGTTTAGATTAAGAAACTCGTTCAATCGACGTTTTCCTTACCCATCATAATCTTCTACGTTCAGTTGGATGAAGAGTTGCATTATAAAATTTTATGATTACGGGTATGTTTACTACGGTTATGCTCCTCCATGACCCTTATGCATTGCTAATGCAATTAAGTAGGAAACTGTGTAAAATCATACTACCGCCGAAATACTCTAAATCATCTCAAAATAAAAACCATCCCATTCGACTAATCGAATACTTTGCGTACATCCAATAGGCATGCAACATCGTTCCAAAGTGTTTATTTACAGAACAGTTCCATTACAGTGCCAGACACAGCCAATACGCTCGTTATCAGTGCCAGACACAGCCAATACGCTCGTTATCAGTGCCAGACACAGCCAATACGCTCGTTATCAGTGCCAGATACAGCCAATACGCTCGTTATCAGTGCCAGATACAGCCAATACGCTCGTTATCAGTGCCAGACACACCCAATACGCTCGTTATCAGTGCCAGATACAGCCAATACGCTCGTTATCAGTGCCAGATACAGCCAATACGCTCGTTATCAGTGCCAGACACAGCCAATACGCTCGTTATCAGTGCCAGACACAGCCAATACGCTCGTTTTCTATCATCGTTCTGTCATCCCGAAAATAAAGCGCTCCCGGCAGATACACGTCTACAATGTTCTTATAATAAGACCGCCACCTTGTTTTCTGTAACTCATTCCAATGTAATTACATTCTCGACATTTAGTCGATAGGCCCGATCCACGGCCCAAGTCGCCGTTTAATCGCCCTAATGCAGCTGTAGAGGATACTTTCTGACCGGGGAGGCGGTGCATCTCCAGCGAAAACTGAAACTCAAGTCGGTGATGGCAAATGTGGTGACTAGAATCACCGAATAACTAGAATATTCTTGTAGATATGTGCTTCCAAAATTGCGTTCATCAATTGACACAATCCAAGGTCAAATTTAATCATCTCTAATTATCCTCCCTCTGGCTGAGATAAATCGCGTCTAAAAGCGGGTATTCGAGTCTATAATGACGGCGATGGTGGGCAGCAATAATCATAGATGTGGGGGCAAAAAGTTAGACAGGGTTGCAAGATATGCTGTAGTGACAAGGAGCAAATCATTGAATAATGTATACGGTTTTCTCGAACCAACACGGAAACAGCTTTCGAGGTGGCAACCTAATTCATGGGGTGTCTCAGTTCTACATAACTATAGGAACCGCAGGCAGCTACGGTGAGACTACATCCAAGATTATACAAGAGCTAGGCCATCGTCTGGTTGAGGCAACGGGAGAACCTAGGGAACCCCTGTGGTTCTGGCAGCGTCTGAGCTTGGCGGTGCAGCGAGGGAACGCCACGAGCATATTGTCCTCTGGTAACCTAAGGCAACAGGAGAGGTTTTAGTTTACAAGTGCTTACAAGTGTTTACAAGTGTAGGAAGACAACAACAGGCCTATTGGCCCAAACTAGGTTGCCTTTTGGTAGCAAGAGTGTTAGTTCTGGAGTAGAAAGTCTAAGAGGCCTATTGGCCCAAACTAGGTTGCCTTTTGGTGGCAAGAGAATTAGTTTTGAAGTAGAACGTCTAAGAGAGCTTCATGTGCCATTTCTGATTTCTTTATAACAACAGGAAATGGAATGGTTTAGCTATTTATCGGCGATTTATGTAGAACTTATCGAGCCGCGACTTAAAAGTTTCGATCGTATTGCTGTTTACAACCTCCGCTGGAAGTTTGTTCCATTCTTCGACAACTCTATACGTGAAGATATTGCGCGTGATGTCGAGTGAGAAACGTTTCCCAACGATTTTGTATCCATTGTTCCTAGTCACTCCGTTTGTATCTAGAGTGAAAAGGCTCGCTCGGTCGACGTTTTCCTTACCCTTCATAATCTTCCACACTTCTATCATGTCGCCTCTGACTCGACGTTTCTTTAGCGAGTAAAGATTGAATTCACGAAGCCTGTCTTCGTACGATTTGTTCCGCAGCGAGGGGATGAGTTTGGTAGCTCTACGCTGAATCTTCTCAAGTTTAATAACGTCTTTTCTAAGAAATGGAGGCCAGAATTGAACGGCATACTCGAGATGCGGTCTAACAAATGCATTAAATAACTTGAGCATACTGTGCTGGTTTTTGTAAGAGATAGTGCGGGATATCATACCTAGCATTTTGTTGCCTTTCTTGGCAGCATCGTTACATTGCTTGCTGCTTTTTAAGTCGTTACTATTGCTGAACCTCATGATATTGTATATAACACTGCAAAAACTGTATGTATGCTAGTTAGACCGAAGGGTCCTAGGTACTACCTATCGACTGAGATAAAACTAGGCGGTGTTGCACTGGATTATGTGGATGAATTTCAATATCTAGGGCACATCATCACA
>SDVV010029274.1:0-11840 GCA_016164225.1 Gammarus roeselii
GGCGCAATAACAAATGACTCGGTAAATCTCCCTTTACTTGCAAGGCGTTGCATTGCATGTCTCGTATAGGATCATGATTTTTCTTGCGACACTGTTCCCATCATCGTCTTTACATCATCGTCTTCACATCATCTTCTTCACATCATCTCTTCACATCATCTCCTCCACATCATCTTCTCCACATCATCTTCTGCTCATCATCTTCTTCACATCGTTTTCTTCACATCATCTTCTTCACATCATCTTCTTCACATCATCTTCTTCACATCATCTTCCTCACGTCATCTTCTTCACATCATCTTCTTCACATCATCTTCTTCACATCATCTTCTTCACATCATCTCCTTCACATCATCTCCTTCACATCATCTTCTTCACATCATCTTCTTCACATCATCTTCTTCACATCATCTTCTTCACATCATCTTCTTCACATCACCTTCTTCACATCTTCTTCTTCACATGTAAGTTTCTTCCATTGATCATGCAGTTCTCATGTCTGCATACACTTAATTAACATTTTGGCTTTCTCCAACGTTGCGCACCTCATTTTTGTCATGCAGTTGAAGTCAAATTTGTTCATAATAGTCCACGATTCCTGCCCTCATTCCCAGTCAGGTAATCAATTCCGTGTTTCGTCGCTTTGTCTCATCTCTTTCTCACGCTCGTTGTTATTTTTCCGTTCGATGATATATTGATTATACTCCCTTGAACCGTTAGCGTCGGGAGAATGCTCCCGTTAGCAGAGCTGTGTACATTTCTCACGTAGTTCATTAGTTTTGGCAAATGCTAACATTTTTTTACTGGTAGGTCGCAGCTTACTGTATCGGAAGAAAATTAGTCAGTCACTTTAGACTAACTGAAAATATTATGATATTTTTCCGTCCGGCATTTGAATCAATAAAAATTTTGTTTTCAGGACTTTATTTGGCAGATTTGTTGACACAGGTGCGCCGCAACTAGAAAATTGCCATGATATACTATCAATTGAAACAGTCTAATTTGTTTCTTCGGTATAGATTTTCCAGTAACGATTTTCTTTTTGCTACTCATCATGCATAATCAGCACGGAAACTGTTCAAAGTTATCATTATTCTGCTAGATTGTCCATCACTCGGTGGTCCGGCAACCACTCGTGACGTCATCGCCAGAATTTTGAAAGTTTCAACCAATTTCTGAGAAGGGAGAGCTTCACCCACGGCAGCTATCTTTCACCTTAACTATACTTCCATGTACGATGATCTCGAACGTTAACTATAATTTTTAACATTTATTCTGTCCTGTGACCACTCTGAAAGTATATCACAAAGGTTGTCTACTCTATGATACACTAACCCTACAGGATAAATTATCACCTACCGGATAAATTATCACCTGCAGCTAATTATGCTGCTTATTTTATTTCAACGATTTTCACCTGTGGCAGCCTCCGCTATCGCTTGTTTGGCGTCACTGGCGCCAAAACAGCATTCGGTGTTCCGTCATTTATTTGTGACCAAAACTCTTTAAGCGACTAGTTTCATTATGCCATGCTGTGCAGTGCAAGGTTGTAGGACCCTAGGTTGTCTCAAAATGAAAAGTTTAGTTTTTAGGTTTCCTTAATCTGACACCATGAGGAAACGGTGGCTGCTGGCTACAGGCCGTCAGGATGCCTTTAATGTGAACAAAGCCGAATGTGTTCGCCTTTTTGATAAGTTTCTTTGAAAAGACATAAACGCTCTGCTTCTAGATTTTTTCAACGATCAAAGAATATTGGAGTCCTAAAATACGATAATTGCAAAATAGAATTAAACTGGATTTCGTCAAGAAAATACCTCAGATCTCCATAGATTTACAAATATCTCCACTGTCCGATGTAGAAAATCTTAAACATCAAAGTATTTACCCAAGAAACACACAAGAGAAGTAAACAAAGTTTCAGCTTGTCGTATCAACCATCTGAGAAAAACCGTTTTCGTACCTTTGTAAACAGTTTTGTTCTAATCAATTGATTAGTGTTTGCTCAAAAATTGTGATCAATATAAAATATTGCAGATCTGTTCTTCATGATGAGGGCTTGTTCAAATATATTAAATAAAAATAAACCACTTGAATACCCAAAAGAATCGAGATTAAAATGACTAGCCTAGATATGCCAATGTTCGCTGAAAGGCTCATATGACGTCACTGGCAGGTAGGGCGGTCCATGACGTCAGACGACGTGATTCTGACGTCACGTATTGACTTATCCGTTCTACCCTGTAGTGTAAGTGTACCCTGGTCTACTCATGGCAGATGAATTCTTGCTTGATAGAATTTTTGCTTGATAGAAAATACAACTATCGGTTGTCTTTTCTGTTCTTTTTAGTACTGCTACGGGTGTAGGAATACATTGTCGAGCTCCTGACCAGAGAACTACTTTAACACGGTTCTGACGTAATTTCGTACGCCCGAAATCTTGGGTAGAATGACGCTCATTTTCCGGTCGCTAACGACTTCTTGTCATCCAGTTCGCCCCTGAGCCCCTGTTTTAAATAGCTTCAGGACCTCTTGTGTAGAACGTACAAAATCTTGATGACACACTAATGTCAGGAAAAAGGAAATTTTCACACTTTTCACATTTATATTAACAAATGCAGACACAAAAAGGTTTAACAACATTAAAATTAGGTATTTTCTAGAATAGGTTGCACGAATGCAAGAATGTCGCGGCTTGCCTCTAGAAGGTATCATTATTTTCACAGTTTCAAAATATTTTCAAACTTTAATGTAAATAATTACGATGAAGATAGAGGAATCTTCACAAAGTGATTGGATGAGTGGAGTCTGCTAGCGAGTCTCTGCAATGAACTTCTAACGCCCTTAGAGACTAACGAGCTTCACCTTCCACGGACAGTCATGTTGTACATGACATGGAGATATGATTGGTAATTACAATATTAAACTTGAACTACCTCATTCGATACAAGGTTTCTTTAACTTAAAAGTTGACTATTATGATACGGTCATTCAAATATGTTTGCCAAAGAACGAAAAGGGAAGCAAGTAAATGAGCAGAAAAGTCAAGTCCCGAGTTTTCAATCGACAAAGTAGGTGGATACGTATACTGTTTTTTGCGAACAACATGGATAAAATGGTTGAGAGAGTCTAAGTAAAAGTATAAATTATAAATATGGATAAATGAATTAAAATGTTACACGATGGAGAAGAAAAGTATCAATAGATCTCAAACGGGATAGTTGCAGATAGTTTCGTTAGGTGAAATGAGTAAAATTATCCAACACTATTTGGATGAATACTGAACAACTTGAACAGTGTAATCAGTTGGCTGTATGCACACAACGTAGTAGATATGTGAATGACATATCTACTTGTGTTTCTTCTTCTAGTAGATAGGAGAACGAAAATTTTAAGGATTCAGAGTAGTATTACAACCCGACATAGAGCTGTGTATTCTAGTGTCCGTTGAAACCAATCCATGAACCACCGTACAGCCAATCGTTATACGAGTGGAAATAATTTACAGACTATCCCTATACAGGGGGAAATAGTTTACAGACTATCATTATACAGGAGGAAATAGTTTACAGACAATCAATTTACAGGATGAAATTATTTACAGACTATCATTATACAAGAGGGAATAGTTTAATGACAATCAATATACAGGATGAAATAAATTACACACTATCACTATGCAGGAGAAAATAATTTTGGGTAGATTCAGCTTACGTAAAATAGTCATCACCTGTCATGGTGCTTTCGAATGCATTGCTTGTTGATTCTATTGCATTTGGAGCCCAACATGGTGGTAAACATTACTAATATATAGTTTGACTTACATTCACTGTAGGGAGTCAAAAGATTTGACAGGTACCGAATAGAGACTTTGTCAAATATTTGAAGGTTTCAGTTGCAATTCTGAAAATTAGATGCATTAGATGCTAAGGCACACGCGTGTTCACTGAAAAATAATATTGTGGAGACCTTGAACAATAATCAATTTATCTATTGCTCAATTCACATAATTGGTTCAGCTGGACTTTGATCGGAGATGCCTTACCAATAAAGGTAGGATGGTAGGTGAGTAGGATATCAATCTAGGTATCAGGAGCACAGATCATTTGACAAAGGCATACTAAATTTGATTTGTGAATATCATGATAGAGGAGATATCTCAGAAAACAAGATGAGCTTTGTAGTAACGACGATGTTGTCACAGAACCAGTGTTACAGAAACCACCCTTAGAGAATGATAAAAGCCATCGTATGGGCTATCAGAGCCAGGTTGCTAAATTGAAAACAGATAATTGCATCGCAACATAACTTTATTTGATTTATTTAATCTAAAATTCTAAAAGGGAGATGGTGGTTTCTGAAAAATTTAGGTACCATCTAAAAATCTTCCAATTTATTAGGTTTATTTATGCATTCTGTGAAAATTTGGTCACACGTTGGTTAGTTGGTTAGTTAGTTAGAGTTAGTTAGAGTTAGTTAGAGAGTAGTTTAATAGCATAGTACATAATAGCGTCGATTTCGAGTTGATCGTGAGTGCGTTGTAGGGCTATTCTTTAATTGACAATTAGTTGAGACAGCAAAAATGATCACCACTACTTACAAGAGCTCGTTCTCTCATCTATAACTACTAATTCAAGCTAATTACTGTTCATTAAACCCCGAATGAGCGATCTTAAGTTCCTGGGATTTATATTGAGCTTGTACGCGTACTTTTCGGAATTTTTGTTAGTGTTTTTGTATAGATTGGTAATTTTTATTGTATTTATTCGCAGTTTGCCTACGTTGATGACATTGCATAGTATCACATGCCGATGTTTACTATGAAAAACGAATGTGTTTGAAACGAGTCATTCATATACTGCCTGCTAGTCTAGCGTGCGACATTGAAAAATAAAGATAAAATGCAGGTTACGTTGGAAACATGTAACGAAACCAGTCAATATAACACAGAACAAAGTAGCTATATGTACATTTCATTTAATCAGTCGGAAGAACAACTTCGTGACTCGTCTTACGCTACGATTGCAAAACCAACTCTATCGCATGCACGTGACTTCCTAACATAGATAGACTACGGCATGCATGATCGACCACCTAACTGAAACGGAACGAGATTGTTAGCAGTTGGATAATAGAATCTTTGCTGAATCCATATTTATTCTTCATCCAAAAGATAGGAATAAAACATTATTACTGTTATAACACAGCGCGTGAATCAAACCTGACGGCGGAGGCCTGCTAATCTTGGACCCGACTTGTAATTATCAAATTGTGATGGGAATTCTTGTAGGTTTGGGACTCATTGTCACTCCGATATTATTCAATTCTGAAGTTGATTCAAGAGAATCTCACCGGGATCCTGGGTTTTCTCCTCTTTGGCGTGCTGGTAGATGGGCAGTATATAATTCTTGAAGTGGTCCGGATTGTCTTTTTCCTCTTTTAAGATGTTTTGCAGGAACGGACGACGTCTGGCGTTGATGAACCAATCATCCACCTGAGAACAGAATTACTGTGTGAGTTCAAAGTGATATGAAATGCACGTAATGAGTGCTCGTAAAAACATAAAGGATTGAACGAACGGGGGTGAAATTATGGAAGTTCAAACGATATTAAGTGGGAAACAAAAATTCATCTGGCTGTGAAAAGATAAAAAATGTAAAGAAAAACACAATAAAATGATGAACGCACGATGCTTTGAGTGGGTTTACTTTATGGAAACACATAAATACTTACTTTGGTGTAGTAGAGTAAATAGAATAGTATTTACCAATGTGTATATCATCGTGTATATCATTGTGCATACCATTCTGTATAATATTGTGTATAGCATTGTGTATATCATAGTATGTTGAATAGTGTTAAGCGAAGCATATCATCATCGTATCAGCTTATCATACAGCTTACTGCTTAAACTGTTGGTATCTTAATTGCAGAGAAAAAACCTGCAAATGTTGTTCTGAAATGTTCTGAATCGAGGTTTTGTCAACGCGTCGTTTCAATTAATTTCAGCAAATTCTTTATCGGAGACCACGTCGGAGCTGTCATTACTTAAGCCATGTTGATATTGTAAAGTTTCTATGAGCCGACCCCTAAGTCGTTTTCGTTCGACCTATATCAGCCTAATTTCTTCAATTTGATGCGAATAACTTGGTTCTCAGTTCTGGGAATATTTGTGTTGCTCTTTGTTGAATCCGCTCTATCTTTTTGATATCCTCTCTTATGTGAGGAGAGTGAAATTGGATTGCGCACATATTCGTGATGGCCTAATTCCTATTTGTGAAGACAAGAACCAAAGTGAATTACTTGTAACTAGCATGCACTTGGTTTCTCCATTTAAGATCATTGGTAACTAACATTCTAAGATCTCGTCGTTGGTCTACTTCAGTCATGGGCTGTTCTGTGATGAGGTGGGCGGAGTTGGGATTTGGTCACCAGGACCAAAATCAACTCACTCAAAATTCTCATTAGAATCGTACAAGAAACAATATTGCAAGCAGAATCTAAAAACACACCTGGGGACTCGGGCATTCATAACTAACGATGAGAATTCTCTCTGTTCGTATCTTCGATGCGGGCAGAGAAAATTACTCGTCGGTTTGAAACATTCTAGAAACTGTTTAGTTCTCCAGCATCGTCAGTGAAGTGTCAAACTACCTCAACAAAAAATGTTGTGCTAATGAACAGCATTAGTGTTGAGGTAGTTGTTGTGTCAATGCAAAACATTGTTGTTGAGGTAGTTGTTGTGCCCATACACAGCATTGTTGTTGAGGTAGTTGTTGTGCCAATTCACAGCATTGTTGTTGAGGTAGTTATTGTGCCAATGCACTGCATTGTTTTTGAGGTAGTTGTTATGCCAATGCACAGCATTGTTGTTGAGGTAGTTGTTGTGCCCATACACAGCATTGTTGTTGAGGTAGTTGTTGCGCCAATGCGCAGCAATGTTGTTGAGGTAGTTGTTGTGCCAATGCGCAGCATTGTTGTTGAGGTAGTTGTTGTGCCACTGCACAACATTGTTGTTGAGGTAGTTGTTGTGCCCATGCACAGCATTATTGTTGAAATAGTTGTTGTGAAAATGCACAGCGTTGTTGATGAGGTAGTTGTTGTGTCAATTCACAGCATTGTTGATGAGGTGGACATCATCAACAGCCTCTTTATTCTAAACGGCATTGAACAACACTCATCTCTCACTATACCCCATACTTCAACTCACCTGACATAACCTTCTTCTTCACACACTTCGTAACTTGGTCAGACCCCGGAGATCCGTATAAAAGGCTTCCCACCAGACCATCAATCTACAATATATCACAGGCGCAACAGGCTGCCTCACTGTAGCTATGTATTTCACTTATCCTATTCGCTGTTCAGTAGTGATAAAAATAAGAAAGATTAGGATTTAGGAAGCATCCTTGACTCTGGATTAGAGCCGAATTGAATGAAAGTATAAGCTAAAGGCAAGTCGTTCTCACACCTTAGTTGAGTAACTGAAACTTCACAAACCTGTTTGAATTCGAGCTTCGTCATTTCCATAAGTTGCTTTTTATCTTCAGGTGTTGGAAAGGGGTGGCTTCGGTGTCGTACTATCCATGAGCGTAGTACGTGTCGAACCATCATTGAATGATTTGGTCCTTTCTTCCTTCTCACCACCTGCTTCTTCACCGAGGAAGAGCTGAGGTTGCTGGCCGGAGGTGGCGTTGAGGAAGAGGAAGACGTCACAGCCGTGTTGGTGGCTGGGAGGTTGATGACTTGAGGCTGCTGTGAGGAGGATGGCAAGGACTGTCCCGATTCCACTGCGAGGGAGACTGAAGACAAACGTTACTTGACAGGCACATTGCCTTAATGCGAGGCAAGAAATGGGGCAACGCTCCGTGGACTCAGAAAGAGATGAAATTAAAAGGGCGAGAATTATGGTAGTTGTAAGCAAGGAGCAGAAAAATATTGGAGGAATTGAAAGACAGGAAATAGCGTGCTGTAATAAAGGTGATGATTTAAAATCAGGGGACAAATTAGGGTGACAATTAATTACAGGGAAAGAAAGAAGCTGAGCAAAAAGTTTGGGGTGGTTAGTCTGAATACGTGTGAATTGGAAAGATGAATAAACTATGTCTTGAAAAAAGGTTCTTGTTTTATGAACGATACAATAAGAACAATATTGGCCTGTGGAAATTAGAATAGCAAGCAATCGACCGGATATGGTTGTCTTTTAACAACATAACCAATAACCTGGCTAAGTAGATATACATATTGAATCGTTACTATAGTTGTCTGTTCGCTCTCTGAGTACAGTTAGAAGCAACATGATTAATACCAGAAATATGTAGGTGCAGTAGATAAACCAATTTTCTTCACGAAGCAAGTTTACTGATATCCTAGTTTATAATTTCTAGATACACATTAGATTTAAAATCTTGACAAAATATCATGTTAAGTATTATTTCGCATGGGTAAAGTTTCGTTTGTTTTCCCGATATAGACGAACCATATACGAATTTTATTCGTTACGTAGCTTCCAAACATTCATTTTCACACTCAGATAGAGAAAATAACCCCATATATTTGTAAGCATGCCATCTATCTTTATAGGGTTCAGGAGTCAGAGGAACTTACTTGATAGCAAAATGTTGGCCACAGTTAGCTCGGTTTCGCTCTGACTCTTAGAGAGATCGTAGATTGCCCTGTCACACGACGTGCTTGTTCGCTTCTGCATTAGGTTGATGTCTTCTTTGCGACCTTCTCCAGTGAGGGACTCCAACGATCCCTCGGACATGTCGTCGCACCTTCGCTTAGACGTCCTGCATCTTGGTTCCAACTCTAACGACGGTGCAGAAGAACGAGGTACGGAGTGCAGGTCCGAGGGCTTGTTGGAGGTGGAAGTAGAGTCGCTGCTCCGAAGCGAGTTTCCAGGTACCAGAAGAGAGGTCGCGGGAAGGCATTCCTGGTGGGTGAGGGGGACTACCTCAGTAGGCCTGCTCTGTTCGGGCACGGAGATGGCAGGCGTCAATTTAGAGGTGCCGGACAGGCATTTCTCGAGAGTGACGACCTCACACGTGACTACCAAGGGTCGATTAATGATGGTAGCTAGGAAATCATATCCCTCGGCACCCGCAGAAGGATGCAAACTCTTGTTGCCATTGATGCGGACAACTGAACAGTTTGGTAACTTGTCAGTGTTACTGGGGGGCATGTGTCTGTTGCTGACTATCGTTTTCCCCCCGAATTGGATTGTCATACCGTTTGGGGGGAAACTGACAACAGGGCAAACTTCAATTGCACTCTGTGTGGGAATGTCTGTTGATTTGGCAGGAACGTCGAACATGGGGGATTTGTTTATAATTGCTGGAGCCCTCTTTTTATGAGAAAAAGCAGCATGTCTCGTTTTTTTACCTGAGCGCATCTCTCCATATGGGAAAACATTACGCCACCATCTTTTATACTGTTTCTGCTTCGTTTTGTAGTCAGCAAGGAAAGTCACGAACTCTTCATCCGTCATAAACATGAGGTGAGGTCGTGCGGCTAGACGCGATTCAATTGTCGTTCCACACGTCGTGGTCTTGTCTTCAGAAGACGAGACTAGACTCATTTCCTGACCCTGAATAGCCATCAGACGTCTTGAGTATCTGATGCTGATGATCAATATTTTGCAAGCCTGAACTATACTTTAAATTGCGTACAGCGTTACGCATATGAAGGGATCGGTCACTGACGTGAATCTGCAACAAAAAATATATATAATTAATCGCAAGATAGAGTTACGCGAACACAAATGTTACTTTATAGGCTCAATAGTGATGACGTCAGAGACCCAGAACCAACTGCTGCGTAGTCAAGATACCCAGAACGAACCGCTGCGTTGTCTAGGTACAGCCTAAATTAACACTGGGCAGAGCGTGTACCAGATGCTCGTGAGACACTCACAGCTTTAACGTTAAACGGGCTCGTCTCAAACACACCAACAGCAAAACTCAACACCGAAGATTTTCTGAGATTCTTTTAATCTGTGTAATACACAATAAAAAAGGTCTTTCATTTACGTCCTCCACCGGACAGAATGGTTGCATTGTTATGAATGGAACATTTATATTTCTTCAAAGGCCTAGCCATTATGAGTAATATGCCCAAGGGCGGTTTCCTTGACTTACTGTGGAATTGCCATGTCTGAATCTCGTCATTTTCTTATTTCCCTCCTTCTTTTTTATCACACTATAGTGGTTAAGAACTACCCTAAAGACAGCCTTTTGCTGTATTTGTGAGACTGCTATTAGCCTAATTCTGAAAATACATTTCCGAGTCTCATGAAAGCACCATTTGCATATGGCTTCGTATCCACGATGCAATAAAAAATACAGCGAACGTCGACTTATCGCAATTATGATTACTCCTACACCACAACTCACTAGTATTTACAGAATACTAGTGCGGGTGCCCCACGCTTCGTAGTCCTGTCTCCCGTCCTTGCCTCCTGTTTCGTCCCAGCCTTGATTTTCATCTCTAATACTCATATGCGCCGTCACTCGACGTTGAACTACGAGAGATGATCCTTCAGTAAAGAGAAGTTATTTATATCTTTCCCGATTGTTTGGATTCTTCTTCTTCGATTGTGATAAATCGGCCCAAGTCCGGCCTCTGCCCGCATGCGTGATACCGTCTACTCTTTGTTGACTGGAATAATAATGTTCGTATTCACGTTGAAAACTATGGCAGTTTAAATTTTTTTGTGGGATCCTAGTTTTTTTCTCGTATTTAGAAGCAGTTCACCAAACTTATATTGATCTGATTGTGAAGAGCGTGACAGACGACAGACAGATGACAGACTCATGTGCTCACAGTTTAATATAATAATTTTTGAGAGCTTTGATGTCACAAATTTGTGTTTGATTTTCTCCAATCATATGCCCTTACCTGGGACCAATTAACAAACGTATTTACCTGTCAATGTCGAAAATATTATGACGTGATTAGTATGTGTGCCAATAATACACCTTTTTGCATATCGGTTCACACAATATCAGCAGAAGAAGGACACTTTGCTAGATACTTTGAGACTGTTCCAACTCTAATTCATCACTAGGAACTCAACAGAGCCTTTAACTCATCTTCCAGAAAATTTTATAACAGGTAGTGAATCTGCTCATATCACTACCAACAGAGGTTTAAATCGACTATAACCAGGCCTGTAACCTCGATATATGGGCGTTATATTCGTCATCCGAAAGAACCATGACCAGCTGTTAAGACTCCTCAGTGCCATCGAATTCAATTCTGTATGAAAGCTCACCCAAGACGCTAGCAACAATAAGCTTGCTTTTTAAGTGTCGAAATTGAGAAGTTTGGTGCCAGAACTTCTAATTTATAACATTTCCTGTCACTCTAAATCAAATCTTTGAAACCCAAGTTCCAACTAAGGTGACCATTAGAAGCGAATATCATGAAACTCCAGTGATTGCCAACAAAAAAAAGTCTGGAGGGATCTATGGTGGAATATACAGAGCTGATAAATTTTCATCCAACCCATACACTTTGACTCCAAAATTAGGCAAAAAAAAACACTTTTTATGAACAAATAATTGCGATGTGACAATATCACGAAAGAAGTTATCAATATCCTGTGCTATCTGCAAACGGGATGTGGCTCCAAGTCCCACGTACTGAAACATTGCCGTTGTTGTACGTAAGCCGCAACCGACAAAAAAAGTGCTTGAGGATTTAATAAAAAGCACACTAACGTGAGAAAATGTTGACATAACCTGAAATCCCCACAAGATAAAACTTCCTGCTATATGACAATCTTGTTGGCGCCCCCCCGGGGAGTACTTTGGATGGATTGATGATTATTCATTTTATAG
>SDVV010029275.1:0-11840 GCA_016164225.1 Gammarus roeselii
TTTGTCAGAATATTTCTCTGAATCATTCATTCCCTCTGATTCATGTTCCATGGCTTTTAGTGCGTGGTATACGAATTTATTTGGCTAATAAATATATGTTGCACTGCCATTTTGATTGGAAGCTGTTTGTACTGGCTGAACGGAAATGTTGTTGTTATCCACAGAGATATGCAACCATGAGATCAAAAGATGCGATTGCTTATCGTAATAGTGCTTGTGCTGCACGTATAATGCGTTTAGTGTTATTTAAAATAATGTAGGGTCAATCAAGGACCTCTACAGGACCGCTCTAGTCCGGTCAGTAGCATAACTCTCACGTTTCACGTCACCCAACAAAGTACAGCTCTCTAGGTCAGCGCGCAGCGCTTGTGTATTATATTTAGACTAGTGCCACGGTCAGAATTAGGTGTTAGTAATAGGTTTGTCATTAATATTAGTTTTAAGTTCGTGTCTACAACAATCGAAAGTACATGTTGTTATTCTATCATTTCTCTGTCCCCAGAATTTTACTGCTTGCCACTACCCTCATCCTGCGCCTGTCTCCCACCGGCCACGTCAGGCCATCAAAACCATGGACAGAGCAGGAGATAGTAACCCTATGTGAAGGATAGAAATGATTCTATCCAAAATAGTCAGGTTGCGTGCAAGCTTTGTATAATGTTCAAACTCAAGACAAATACAACGAGAAGTCGGAGGAACATAGTGTGTGAGGTTATTTCTGTGCTTTGTTGACAATGTGATAGTGTTGATGCTGTGCGCGAACTGGAAAACATAGTTTTACATTGTTAGTTCCGTGTTAATCGTCAATTGTTTCCCTCTGCCTGCTCCTGCCTACGGGCAAGCACTAGAGTGGTACATTTCTGCTTGAGAAAAGATACGGTTGCGCAATTGTGAATGTCAGCTGGTAGATTGTTGAAACATTTTGGACCTGAAATAGTAAAAGCTTTGACCCCGATCTCTGTTTTTTCTGAACTCTGCGTCGATATTATTTCCATTCCGTGTTGATCGTTGATGGACCGCTTTTCGAGTTTACAACACAACTCCGTTTGGGCAGGAAAGCTTGTTCGAAATTTTAAAAACTAGTATTGCTTCACTAAGCTTTAGTCATTCATGACTGTTCAGCCACCCAAGTTTATTTAGAATTGACGTCACGTGATCGCTCTTTCTAAAATTTCCATCATGGGCTACTTTTGAGGTGAAGTTTATGCCACGTGAATATCTGAGAGTAATGTTTTCGTGCACTTACCCCATATTGGAGGGCAGTAGTCTAAATGTGAAAAAATCAGACCAATAATTATATCTGCTGAGAAACATGAGTGTACCATTCAGTTTGGAACAGAGCTTCCAGATCAAGCCACACTCCCTGACTTCTGACTCTGTTATCAAGAGGGATTTTTGCAACCATACAATCAACAACAAATTTATCTGGAACTCTCCGTGTAATGGCTTTAGATCCCAGGATAATGCACTTTGTTTTATTTGTATTTACTTTAAGCCCATTTGAGAAGTACCAAACATTTATGTGGTCAGCGCTCTTTCTGCATCCTTCTTCAGCTTTTGTAATTCGCTTGCCGGTCTACCGAACAGAAATTTAACATCGTCCGCGTGTAATGTCATTTTGGCGTTGTCGAGAGGATGTCTTCAGTTTATTTCATTGATAGACAGAAGGAAAAGAACCGGTCCGAGAATCGATTGTTGCGGATCTCCGAAATTTACCGGTCTTGGAGAAGAAGTAAGCTTTCCATCTAACACAACAGACTGGGACCGATGCCTGAGACAGCTTTCAAACCAGTATGTTTGAATGATTATTTGCTTCAGTTTTTGCAGAAGAATGTCATGATTTACATTGTCAAATGCTTATTGAGAGGTCCAGCAGCACGTGTAATGATAGACTGTTCTCGTCTATAGCTAGTGCGCCTTCGGTAGAGGTTTTCCGTCTGTACGCATATTGACAGTCATTGATCAGGTTTGCCTCTTCTATGTAGTCAAGGAGTTGACTTGCAATAATCTTTTCTAAGATTTTTGAAGTCACTGGTAGGAGGTTTATGGGTCTATGATTTAAAGGGTCATTTACCTCCCTTTTTTATGGATAACTTTGATAAGCATGTGCTTCCAATTTTGAGAGAAAGTATTTGTTCAAATGGATGTGTTGATTAGCAGCTAAAGATATGGTAGAATAATTTCTGACACATCTTTGAGGTACTGTAACGCTATACAATCGTTCCCACAAGAATTAGTAGTTTTAGGCGCGTAAATAGCCGAAACAATTTCCAATTTGCTTGCCGGGCTCGGTATCCACATTTGGTCTTTTTTGGTAGATGAGTCGTTATGACATTGAACTGGGAACCAAATTAGCTTCTGCATTGCTTGGGTTTCGTGAACCAACGAGGAAACTTTGTTGTGTTCGTTCATTACCACTTCGTAAGTGTGCTTTCCTACGTTTGTGAAAAACTCATTGAATGATTCTGCTGTTTCTGCAGTGTTTTCATAATTGAAGATTTTTTTTTGGTTTCTTGTGGGCACAATGTTCCCAAGGACATCCCAAGTCTGCTTCGTTTTTTTTAATCAGCAAGGTGTGCATCTCTTTTTGCTTTGCCTATTAGATTCCTCACGCGTTCCCTCATTGGTTGATAAACCACTCGTAGAACATTTAAAACACGCGATTCATCGGCTAAATTCGTGACATTTGCGTCTGTGCTTTTTATGTCCGCATTTTTGCTGGCCTGACCTTTCAGAAACTTTTGAAAATGTGTTGAGTTTTGTGTTTCATGATTGAGTTCAGGAGTCATCTAGATGATTAGAGGACGAGTCAGTTTCTTTGTGACTATTGGTGCTACTGTGTCAAGAGCCGCTGAAAACGTATTTGTGAAAATGGCTGATTGAATATTCACGTCGTCTGTATTACGCATGTTGTTAAGCAAGGGTACTCTGTTCCATAACTCTTGTTTCATCGAGTCTCGTCAGTAGTTTTTTTCTTTCCATACGTCCGAATGACGGGTTTCCGCTTTTCTCTGCGTACAGTGATCAGGCAGCTTATTTCTTTGTGGTCTGCAAGAGACTCACAGACGTTGGTGTCCAAGACAGACGATTGATTGTTTGTAATTATCAAATCGAGAAGCGAGCTACTTTCTTTTGTCATTCTGGTTGGCTCCTCAGTGAGCTATTCAAGTTTTAGTCTTTTAATTATTGGGCACACATTATTTGGCTTTGACTGATTGTCATTGAAATCTCCTAAGACGTACATGTTGTTTTTTAGATTAGCTGCTGTCTGGAAATTTAATTCTTTGTTGCTGAATGACTAGTAGCTGGCTTTGGGTGGCCTGCAAATAGCTCCGACAATAAAAGATTTGGTTTTCTTTACCTGGAATGTAATCCAAGCATCGTCAACTTCGACTCCGTTTCCAACCGTTTTCAATGTCCTGGTTATGTACTCATTTTTATCATAGATACAAGCACCGCCTCTCCTTTTACGTCGGTCATTTCCTACCAGTTCGTGCCCATCTATCTGAATGAAGTTGCTGTACATGTTTAGTACCGGCCATGTCTCAGTGAGACACAGTATATCAGCATCTTCATCAGTCAGCATTAGTTTGAACTGGTCTATCTTAGACAAGAGACTTCTCACATTTATGTGTTTAATTCGTATGTGGTCTTCGTCTCCTAACCAAGGCTTGCTAACCTCGTCACCTGGCCCACGTAGAGCGGGAGTGCCGTCTAGTCACATGTGCTCGGGCGCCCCACAATGACCATTGGTGTGATCTATGTTCCTTTTGCCGATGACCGCGGCACTGCTTGTAATGAAGGCCGGGATGTCGGGGACGCTGTTATGCTCGTCCTCTTTGTAGATGCAGTTGTTTGGTACATCATACCGGGCGGTAAATTTAGAAGTTTCTACCATTAGGTGTTCTATTTGTATAGGAGATTTTTAAAAATGTCTGCATGGGGACAAGTGAACTGTATGGACTGCTCTTTAGGTGAATGAATGCCTTGATACCTGACTGGTTGTTATTCAAATTTGGCTTGATGGACCTTATCATTGTATTGACGGAACCGTCTTCCTGAACAATGTCTATCTGATGTCCCAGAGCATTGCTCAGCATTATGGAGATCAGATCTCCCACGAGTTGATTGTGGTTTCTGTTGTAAAACAACTGTTCCTTATAAATCTGATAGGAGTCTTCGTAATCGTTTTTTAGGATTAAACCCCAACAGTAGTTCAGGTTTGTGTCGGCCTCCTTCATTGCGACGTTCAGTAACGAGACAAAGTCTTGTTTGGGAAAATACCCATGTTGGTATTTCAATGATTGACTGAGTGCATGTATCAGGCAATGACCATCTGTGGGGGTTGACATCAAATGTAGTTTCAGATTATTTAGGACCCAAGTGATTTCATTGTTTTCGTGGATATGTGAATTTTTATATCCTGTATCCCTGCTTGGTTGTGAATTCCCAATTTCAGATGAAATGAGATGGATGCGCGTAACCCGTGCAGTTGGAACGTAAGCCTGACTGAGGACGTGTCTGTAGAGACGTCCGTTCTCGACCTGATTACTTCGGATGGAAGAGTCAATTATCATATTTTGTAATTTGATATTGCTGTCGTGCATTTTCTTTCCATGAGAGGGGTCGCCAAATGATTATTTGAATTAACGTGTGCGCCTCTGGATGTGATTGGAGGAAGGGTGATGGTTCTGGTAGGGTGAGTTACGGTTCCAGTAGGGGGACTATTGTTTTGGGCGTGATGGGGAGGCGCTGCTGAGTTGTTGCTGCTGAAATAACTAGGATTGGAAGTTGTTGAATAGGGGCTGCTGTTTTCGAAGTGATTGTGATGAAAAAGAGTAGGTTGTGTGCTGTTAATAGAAGTATGATGGAAGAGCACTGATTAGAGGCTGTTGTTGTTTTGGGGACTATGGATAGGCACCGAATGGGAACTGATGGCCTGGGGATGGTGATAGAGCGTCGATTGGGAGCTGTTGGTGCGACAGGGATGATGAGGGGACGCTGACTGGGAGCTGTTGGTAAGGGAAAGATGAGAAGGTTCTGTTTGGAAGGGGTTGAGTACGGGATAATGAGAGAGCACTGATTGGGATCTGTTGATCTGGGTGTGATGAGAAGGCGCTGATTGCAAGTGGTTTGTATGTGGATGATGAGAAGGTTCCGATAGTAAGCTCTTCTTACAGAGATGTTGAGGAGGCGCAGATTGGGAGTGATTGGTGAGGGGATGATGAGGAGGCGCTGATTGGAAGCTGCTGGGGTGAGTATGGTAAAGAGGTGCTGACTGTGATCTGTTTGTGTTAGGATGGTGAGGGATCGCTGATTTGGAGTATTTGTATTATGTGTAATGTGGCACAAACTAAAAGCAATTGGCGTGAAGGTGATGGGAAGGCATGGATTTGAATCACCGATGTGAGTATGGTGACGAGGTGCTGACAGGAAGCTGTATGTGTTTGTGTTTTGAAAGGTGCGGGTTCACTGATTTGGAGTTATTGGTGTGGAGGTGATGAGGCGGCGCTGATTGGAAGCTGCTGGTGTGAGTAAGGTAAGGGGGCACTGACTGTGAGCTGTTTGTTTTTTGCGTTTGGATGATGAGGGGTAGCGGATTTGGAGTTGTGAGCGTTGACGTGATAAGGAAGCGCTGGTAAGAAGCTGTCGGCGAAATTACGATTTAGTGGTGCTGGTTTGGAGCTGTTAATATGCGGATGATTACGGGCCGCTGATGGAGCTGTTTGTGTGTGGATGGTGAGGAGACGCTGATTGGTAGTTGTTGGTATAGGTATGATGAGGAGGCGCTGATTGGTGGTTGTTGGTAAAGGGGTGATGAGGAGGCGCTGATGGGGAGCTGTTGGTGTGCGGGTGGTGAGGCGGTGCCGATTGGTAGTTGTTGATATAGGGGTAATGAGGAGGCACTGATCCGGTACTGCTGGTGTGCGGATGATGAAGAGGCGCTGATTGGTAGTTGTTGGTATAGCGATGGTGAGGAGGCGCTGATTGGTAGTTGTTGTTATCGGGATGGTGAGAACGCGCTGATTGGTAGTTGTTGGTATAGGGGTGATGAGGAGGCGCTGATGATGAGCTGTTGGCGCACGGATGGTGAGGAGGCGCTGATTGGTAGTTGTTGGTATAGGGGTGATGAGGAGGCGCTGATGGGGAGATATTGGCGTACGGATGGTGGGGAGGCGCTGATTGGTAGTTGTTGGTATAGGGGTGATGGGGAGGCACTGATGGGGAGCTTTAGTCGTAGTGTTGGGGCATAACTGGCTTAGTTTGGTGTTCAGTGACATTGGTGACAGGTGAAGCAAATGGATGGAATGCACAGGGCTTGGTGTGGCGAGCCGCGGTGGGAGAAAGGGGTGAGATGTCGGGCTGGAGCCAAATGGTTTGTCTTGATGTGCAGCGGCTTGGTCTAAGAGCGGAGGGGTTTGAGACGCATTGAGATGAAAGGGCGGTTTACATGTCATGTGTGTAAATATGGAGTGATGTGTCATAGATGATAACCTCGTAAGCGGGGGCTGGATTGAGGGAAGATAACAGTGCTCTGCGTGCGTGTTTGTCCTGATATGGTTCTTCAGGCCAGCTACTACTGTGTGCTGGGTCATAGTACCTGAAGGAGCGACGGTCGCTGTCTTAGTGGTGAGGTAGGCAGGTATTTTGGGCAGGGCAGGGGGGGGGGTGCGTAAGGTGGCGGTTGTTGTGTACGGTGTCAGTTGGCCGTGAGTGTATGTAGTCCGCTGTCACGTGACTAGTTAATGGTAAAAGAGGCGAGAGCCGTGATAGTGTGTTATTGGCCGACTTGTGATTATGTGTCTGCAAAAGAGGGGGGTGGAGGTGTAGCAGCGGGAAGCAAACAAACGGAGAGCACGCAAATAATAATAGTGGTAGGGAGGAGCTCAACCCAGTGAGGAGTTGAGGAGTTTGGCCGTTCCCCTTCTTTTGAGACTTAAACTATTCGGGTGAAACAATTCTGCGTTGCAAGTTTTAGTGCGTCTGTTCTTTAGTTTACCGGTTGGAATAACACGGAGCTTCAGGGAGTAACATAGGCTCATGAAATGGTGTCTCAGTTTCATTGACTCGAGTTTGGGGGGGGTTCAGCCATGTATATCCTTGCAGATTTATTCCTTTCAAAGAAGGTGTTGGCCATTCATGCTAAGTCATCACGCTCGATACGGTGTGTAAGCACTATAATGTAATTTTTGTATGTATTTCCTCTCTCGATGGTTTTGAGCAGTGCATTAGAGTCTAGTCCGTTGATTTTATGGTTAGTACATTTCCTTGTGAGGTCATTCGGTTGTACATTTGCTATGATGTCATTGCCTATGAGGACTGTAACAGAAGGTTCTATAGTGTCTCCCAAAACGCTGTTGGCTTTGTGCACAGCAAGGATAGGCTGTGTTGTTGATTGAGTCTCGTTCGCTATTTCGGTAGCCATGCAGTGGGCAGTGGGTGGCTGGTAGGCCATGGTAGGCAGGGTTGGGGGTGTGGGGGTGCGCTGGTGGCTGAATGGAGGCTGCTAGGGGTTCATTTACGTGCATGTGACCTACGTGCAAGGGATTGATTATCTCAAATGGGAAAATTATTATCACATACTTAACTTGCATTAGCTGCAAATGGTTTTGAGCATTAGGTCCATTCTGTAAGTGAAGTGATTCCCACGTGTCAAACAACTCTTTGATATTCAATCTTCATTTGAAAATCGAAAATAATTATGTATGTGACATCCTAATAAGAATGTAATCTAAAAATGGACGTGAAATTTATGTCTAAAGAATCACACATATCGATGACATAACAATTCATTCATTTTAATTATTCAGCCAAAAATTGAGTTAAAATTTGGAATCAATGTTCAGGATGAAATTGGGTGATATGTTCATTTTTGAAACACGTTTATATATTGCACATGAAGTCACTGCACACAATAGTATTCACTATTATGGGGTGGTGTTCTACTGCCAAACATATAAAATTTTCGTTGACGCCAGGAGCTGAATGCAGGCATCCAGGAAGTTTCCAGCTAGCGTGGTGACGGTTGCTGCGATCGCGAAGTCACGTTGTACAGTCACACGTTGTAGTAACATTGAAAGTGCGCGTTTTTTACTGATGGTTGAAATTTCAGTATTGGTGTTCATGAATGTGACTGAATCTCTGTTCTCCCCTTTGATTGTTTCCTCCGGTCGGATTTAAATTTGATTTACATATACTAGATGGTTACCAATATAAAGTTAGCCTTCTTTGTGGTAATGTAGTATTTCCAACGACTCATTGAACTTTATTACGATTGGACCGGAGGATAAATGAGAAGAAGTAAAATGATTCGAATTTTACTCAATCAAAACTATTCAAAACAAAAAGGTACCCTTCATAACAGACATGATAATAAAAGAGAAGAAGAGCATAGGTGATTTCGGTACAAGAATTTACTTTAGCATTAGACAATGCTAAGGATTAACTTCTAGATGATGTCGATGAACATTATTGCCGTAAAATCAATATTAATCATTGAGAAGTTATGAGGTTTTGAAGTCATGATTGACTAGTCTCTTGTTTGGTTGGATAGCTCTCCTGTTCATGGTACTGCTGACACGGCTCGTTACAGGAGAGTCGATGGACAGAACTTTCCAAAAATGGTGAACCTTTTGTAATATTGGTATGCTAATGGGTTAGAAAGTTACCAGTTGGCAAAAACAAAACGTTAAAATTAAAGTCAAAGTTAAAGTGAGCTTCTGTGAGCGGTAATAATTCAAGTGAACACGGTACTTCCACTTTCAATGCACTAATCTGACTCCATATTATTGTGCTTAAAAATGATTGAGTTCTATGAAATGAGGTTGAGTATTATGTGAAAACACCAAAAAACAGACACAAGGTCATGGACAGAGATATGCAGGAATTCAGTCTTTGGTATTGTGTAATTATAAATTACCAACTCAACTGAGAGAAGACATCCAAGGTAATATAGAAGGGGAAAAGAAGGGAGATAAAAAAGCCGTCAGGAAAATCAAGGACACTGTGGCTTTACAGAGGGTAACCTTCACTGGTGCTTCTTTAACAATTATGAAAACAAGGCCACGAGTTTGTCTCAAGGCTTGCCAGCAGGAGGTTGGCGTACAAACGGAGGTAGTGTTTCTTTTCTGCGCCAATCCGCAGCATAAAATAAAGGCTACACACAAAAAAATGATTGGCCAAACCAAATATGTCACATGGGAGATAATTACACACCATTCTGCCTGCCTCATCCAGGGAACCAGCTTGGATGCATGTAGAAATGACATTAAAAGTAGAAATAGTATACTCCTATGGGTGTAGCTGCCAGGAATAAAATAAAAGGCTTAAGCTCCACAACTCAAAAATTTCATCCAATATAATTTGACTGTCATGTTTATTATAAAGAATTATGAATGCATAATTTTCCTCCTACTTGGATGTACGGGAGTTGTAAGATATTTGAACCTAATTGAAAATACCTTATTTACACTATATATCTATACATAGGCACGAGCCAGGGTGAAGGTGCTACTCAGACCTAAAGATTGCTACCATTGTGCGCGGAATACCAATTTGAATATCTTATTATAGCCTTGGGCCGAGGAATTCTCGTTAGCCAGCTGCAACTGTACATTTGTGTAAGGTTGACATCCTGCATCCAGGTGGATACAGGGAATATCCTACTGTAGAAATCTATAATGTAATTATTAGTCTGCTCTAGACTTAGAAACCTAGTTTGAGATACTGGAGAAGGCACGTAGGGAAATACTGCTACCCTTACCTGTCATCTGTTGAACTCTTTGCGGTTCCAAGGTGTAGTCTTCTTTTAATTCGCTTACTTTTGTTTTCTTAATTTACCATTTGCACTGGCCAGCAATACCTTGCTGAGTATTTACTATTTAATTGGATGGGCCTGCAATCAATAAGGCAAAGTGAAATTCCTAATTTCTCAGAGTAACTAGCCTTGGCATGTTACAGCTGTTCATTTCCACAACGGATTGTTTTAATTAAATGGAACCACACTCCATTGATTTTTTGATATCCACATTGTATAATTCACTTGAACTAAAATGTGGTTTGTGGCCTGGCCCTTGAGTATGCCTATATCACTAACACGTTGTTTTGTGGTCACTTTGAATCAGTAACTGTCGCAGGGCCGTCGTCACAACACACACAGTTCCGACTATTTAAATACATGTTTTCCAGAAAGAACATATGATTTAAACAGAAACAGACACACGGTGTATTGCTTGATCGAGCTCCGGAGAGTTAAGAAAGCCCTCTTGGGTGTTTATCTGGGAAAGCGTTGTTGCTATATTTGTCTCAAGGTTTTTCTCTGAATCATATATTCCATCTGGTGAATATGTTCCATGGCTTTTTGTGCGTGGGTACACGTATTTATTTATCCAAAATAAATATTTGTTGCACTGCCATTATGGTTGGCAGCAGTTTTGTACTAGCTGAACGGAAATGTTGTAGCTACCTACAGAGAGATGCAAACAATGAGATCAAAAGATGCGATTGCTCATAAGCAATAGGTGCTTGTGATGCACGTTTAATGTGTTTGGTGTTATTATGATAATGTAGGGTCAATTGGAAATTTCTACATGCCTGACGGACAAAAAAATGAACACGTTGTACACGTAAGGTTTAAACTTTAAACACTAAAAACTAACTTAGTCAAACAACGACCACGGCCCTGGTCGGCTAAAAACCACACCAAAGAGCGAGGCGCACTTGACCTATTGAGTGCCTGTCAATGCCTCTGAGGGAAGCTGAATGACTGCCTGCCTGCCTTTGCATAGAGGTAATTGTCAACAGCCAGACTGGCTTGAGGCTGGTGATGCCAAGTCGTGATTAGCTGTAGGCCAGACGGTGCGTCTGCTGCCGTGGTTGCCTGCCTGAATCGATATTTCTTACGCAATAACTTTCTTCCAAACACCGACTGTCAGGGTGTTGCTATTTTTAAATAGGCCTAGCAGCGGACAGATAATATTACTATAATTTAATATAATACTTAGTTAAGGACTCTCCTTTAATTCCTGACTTGGTACTCCACCATTTGCGCGAGAGTTGCTGATTGGGTGTCTGCCTCAAACTCCGAGTTGCTGATTGGTCGGTGGCAGTGTGCTCCACAGCTTTGTGTTTAGTTCCCCAAAGCATGATGTGCAAGTGGCATGGAGAGAACTTCTGCTGCCAGGGAGGAATTGTCCTATGGCACAGCGTCCAATGGGGTTAATACAATGGTATAGCACTATAATAAATTAATCCTGAAAAATACCTTTATACAAAACTTATTTCTTGTTTGTGAGGGAGAAGATGTGCGAATTCGCTTGCGCGATCCCTTACAAAGGGTGGATGCGGAGTTTCATCGTTCGGATCCACCTTGCGTAGCTCTGACATGCCTAAGACTGTTCGGATCATCTCTCTCACAGCTCGGATCGCCTCTGAATGACTTGGATTTAGTCTATCTCTGTTCGAACCGTCTTTGAATGACTCGAATAGAGTATTTTACTGCTCGGATCGCACCTCCAATTACTAGGGTCTCCATTCAAAGGCCCGGATCGTATCTCTCGCTGCTCGGATCGTGCCAGAGTAGCTCGGATAGTAGATACTATATAGCCGAAACGTGCCCTGATGGCATCCTCTAAAGCCGAAACGGGCTCTGATGGCGTCCCCAATCGCCGAAACGTGTCCTGATAGCGTCCCCTATAGTCGTAACGTGCCCAGATGTCATCCAGGGGGTGCATGACGCGCCCAGGTGAGCGGCGGTGATTGTTGTCGATTGTTTGTGATTACATGTAGGATATATAAATATTATTGCTATCGTATAGTATATATCTATCTATATATGTACA
>SDVV010029276.1:0-11839 GCA_016164225.1 Gammarus roeselii
TATATATATTTTCTTTCGCCTCACATGCTCAAATTTCCAATTATCTTGTTCACGTAGAAATCCGTCTATTTAGTGTACCCATCGATTATGACTCATTGAAATATTTATTTCCTGTGTGCATATGTTAATTTGTCATGCTAACTATGCATTTAGTTTCAAATTGGTGCCATCGTACGCCAAACAATGTATGAGTAATGTAATAGACAACCTCATGTCTGACATTTTCTGCTCTCAAGCTAAGTAAATGTCAGCTGAAACAGTAAATAGTCATGATAAAGTAAACGTCGGTGATCAGACTTACTCTGTTTATTTGTCTTGAAATTAATGGTCTAATGTAATGCTTGCATCTGTCTCGACATATTAAAAAGTGGAGAGTAGAGGATGTCCTTCAACAATGTCCATCGGTTGGTCTTTACTCTTCAACCCTAGTTTTAAGTTAATATTAAATTCACCCAGGTAGCAAATGTTGTCTTCAGAACAGCTCATTCTGACGAAGACTTGGTACGTATCATCTGTGTATTCTGATATTTCTGTTATTTTGTCAACATGTCATTATACCTAAATAAATTTTAAATCCTTAAATCCTATCCTAATAATTTTCTTTGCACTTTGATTGTTTCCAGTTTCATATGTTTATTTAGTGTAGCTACATTGAAATTGAACGATGGGCAATTAGTGATGATTAAGATAAATAATTGATGTGCTAGATATGAAGATCCACTATTTATCATCATGCACACAACTCCATATGCTCACACAAGACAGTAAGTTGCTAACAGATTTATCATCATGCACACAACTCCATATGCTCACACAAGACAGTAAGTTGCTAACAGTAAGTATGTGGGTTTCAAATGAAAAATAACGAACACTTGAAACTGCATTATATCGGAGAAACTCCAGCAATATTGTTTATATACTCCGTCTTATGAATAAAATCATGAAATATGGTCTTCATAGGGGTGAAAAAAAATCTGTGCTAATGGAGACCTTGTGCTTCACATTCAAAATTGTTCTTGGATAATAAAATTGTTAGGGAGACTGAAACTACTATTGGTTTTGGTCACCCTGAAACTGATAACTAACAAAATCTACCAGTAATTACAAAGTGGCATCATAACGACTATATTCATAATTCAACTGGAAAGGAACCTTTGCAGGAATCATAAATGGTTGTGTATGAAATTTTGCACTCAAACATCTGCAATCATTAGGTAATCATTCCATTATATTTTGTAATAAGCTGATCAGTTTGTGACAGCATTAAATCAGTTGTGAAGCTGCGGAAAAATTTATATCTCAAAATGTAACTTTATTGAGGAGCATTTTGATGGATACTTCCCATCCCATCCCATACTTCCCATCCCAGCTCTACTCCAGGACCATATAAGAGAGCACAACTGGACCATCACCTCTCAGTCTCTCACCATCAATTGCTGCCAAGTATGCACAAGGCACTGCCATGATACTACATTTATTTTAAAAAATGCATAAATGTCAAGTCCGTGACAATCACCTGCTTCCTCACACTTCCAAGTCTGGGACATCACCCCAGATCCAAGATATTTTTTTAGAGTTTAAAATAACGATGAATGTTGTATGTTTATTGTATTAGCTGATGATGGAAAATTATATTTTCTTCACCCCTAGTTAACAAACATTGTCAAAACCCTAGCTATTTTTCAGATGTAAAATAACTCTAGCAGCAGGGCCCAGTAACCTTGACAGAGCATGATGCACCCGTTAGGGTCGGACATTTACGTATTGCTTTCCTATGTATTACAATATTGAGGCAAGTATGTTCCATTGGCGAGTTTGTTTTAGTAAAAGAATCCTGTCATTTAGTACAATACAAGAGACCAGGGCTAGTCATGGCCAGAGGTAATCAAACTTTTTCAGGGTGTCACATTAGTATTCAAATAGGATTTGCAAGTCTGTCTAAGGAAGCTACTTTGAGAATTGGTATTGCACAATCACATCAACATAAGGTAACTAAACCAACAGACCTGGCCTATCTACAATCTACAGACATAATCTACAGATTATGTTTGCAATGTAGAAGTAAAAAAGTGTTAAACAATCACATATATGAAAAATCAAGCTTTAAATGAGGTCTAAATAATATATTAGTAATCTTACCAGTTTTATCATCAGGCAGAGGTGAGCTGACTTGTACTTGAAGCAGGTGGATTAAGGTCTTGTACTTCATCCAGTTGAAAGATGTTGGATTGTTGCGGGATACAGACTGTAATCTAAATTTTTGGAATGTAGTGTATTCACAGTGCTTGTTGGACATTAATTGTGTTGCTCCTCTTGCAGCAAACGACATTCTGACTCCAACGTCGCTTCCTCTGGAATCCAACTATCTTTATCATGCCTTCCAATGATCATTCAAAGCATACGGACGTAGAACAGCTCAGCAATATTATATAAATTGTTCTACATAAATTATTTCCATGGAATAGTTTAAAGTATACAAGACATAGTGCTGCAACAAGTAGTACACTACTGCGAACACTGCTACGACGAATAACGAAGGTGCCAACTGACGTATTTCATAGAGATGCGCAGAACCATCTTAAATTGGTTACGTCGCGGGGGCAACCTGTTCAGTTAATAAATCTTGATTCAGGCTGTCTCGGATAGGGCTGTCACTGTTGGAAGTGTTGAGAAACGATCTCTCACGGATGGAAATGTCACAAATGGAGCTGTCACGCATAAACCGGTCACGGATGGAGCTGTTACGGATGCAACTGTCACGGATAGAGCTTTAACGGATGACGCTGTCACGCAAGAAACAACAGTCAAGAAACTGTCACGTATGGCACAGTTACAAATAGAGCTGTCTTTCATGCAGCTGATTCGGTGGAGCAGTCGCTGATTGAACTGTCACGAATGGAACTTACGCCAATTTTGCTGTCACGAATGACGCTGTCAGGGATGAAGCTGTCACGGATGACGCTGTCAGGGATGAAGCTGTCACGGATGAAGCTAGGGTCGACTCAGCCAGCAATAGAATCTATGCCGGAAATATAGGATAATGATATTATAATAGATTTTGTTGTAGGTCATCGTATTTTTGAAATGATTTGACGTCCTGGACGCGATGAATATTCTGCTGTTATGGTGGCTAAGGTGCAGTTGTTTGAATTTATGTATACACGGATTGATTTTTGGCACGTGATAAAATAGTTTGCTGTGGGTAAGTGCACTGAAGATGTCTCTGTAAATACCCAATTTCTGCAAAAACTATCGTGCATTCGCACATGATCTGGAAACGTGTTTGCGAAAGTAAGAAGAGCAGTAGGCTTCACTATTAGCAGAGCAATGACAAGCTCGGGATTTCCTAAAATGATACCGGCTGACCTCAGAGTACGAATACCGGCTGACCTCAGGGCACGGATACCGGTTGACCTCAGGGTACGGATACCGACTGACCTCAGGGTACGGATACCGGTTGACCTCAGGGTACGGATACCGGCTGACCTCAGGGCACGGATACCGGTTGACCTCAGGGTACGGATACCGACTGACCTCAGGGTACGGATACCGGTTGACCTCAGGGCACGGATACCGGCTGACCTCAGAGTACGGATACCGGCTGACCTCAGGGTACGGATACCGACTGACCTCAGAGTACGGATACCGGTTGACCTCAGGGTACATATACCGGGTACTGATACCGACTGCACTCAGAACACTGATCTCAACGTATCGCTCTTTGTTCATTCGCTAGAGTAGTGGCGTTGCGCCCACCTTTGAGTGAACATACATTTTTGCTACATGCTAATCTTATCTTTGCAGACAAAAACCTAAACAAAAGTCTTGTTCTTTTTGACTAGCTTAAAATCGTGCATCTATATGATTTGTGATGTGATGATTTAAACCTGGACACACCCATTCAGTGGCGGCAGCGTGTTAGCTTTCGTTGGTGGTTTGGTGAACTCTGTTTTGTGTACGTTCACCAGACATGCGAATTCAATAGCATTCATTCTCATTTATCCATATTGCATAGATCAACCAGTTTTTGTTCATCTTGCAGTCAAACAGCAAGATGAACAGCAACGTTCTCTCCCATTATTTTTCTCATTTACAATTTCAATGTTGTTGTGCGTCATGATCGAGATCTGGAGGTTGTGCGTCATGATCGAGATCTGGAGGTTGTGCGTCATGATCGAGATCTGGAGGTTGTGCGTCATGATCGAGATCTGGAGGTTGTGCGTCATGATCGAGATCTGGAGTGAATCTTTACCAATGTCTAAAAAATATACAGTTATTTGATATTAGAATGACTGTTTTATATTTAGGGTATAACAGTTCTGGAGCCAGCTGTATGGCACCCAACATGACAACAATATTTAGGGTACATTAATTTCTGGAGCCAGCTAAATAGCAGTCAATATGGCAACAATATTTAGGGTGTAACGGTTCTGGAGCCAGCTGTATGGCAGGCAACATACCAACAATATTTATGATATAACAGTTGTAGAGCCGGCTGTATGGTAGCCAACATGGCAACAATAGTCAGGGTATAACAGTCCTGGAGCCAGCTGTACTGTATATCAGTCAATATGGCAACAATATTTAGGGTGTAACATTTCTGGAGCCAGCTGTATGGAAGCCAACATGCAAACAGTTCTGGAGCCAGCTGTATGGCAGCCAACATGCCAACAGTTCTGGAGCCAGCTGTATGGCAGCCAACTTGCCAACAGTTCTGGAGCCAGCTGTATGGCAGCCAACATGCCAACAGTTCTGGAGCCAGCTGTATGGCAGCCAACATGCCAACAGTTCTGGAGCCAGCTGTATGGCAGCCAACATGCCAACAGTTCTGGAGTTAGCTGTATGGCAGCCAACATGCCAGTAATTGCACGCCTTCTTTGTTCACCTCCTGCCTCTATTTTAGGGCGTCTACATCTCGTGAAGACACAATTGTTCCCATTCGGTGATAGTTTGTAACACTTTTCAGTAGAAAAACAAATGTAGACGACGTATGTTTTACGTGATGCTTTAAAATTTTGGTTTAACAGTCCAGAGAAATGAAATTTGTTCCATTCCAGTTTTGATTTATCACGTTAGATTGAGCTATTGGCCCAGATCCTGGAAGCTTGGAGTCCGATCATATTTGCTGTATGAACCTAGACATTTTATACTTCAATATCAGTTGATCAAAATGCGTCATACGTTACTTTTTGAAGAGTATTCATAATTGGCCTTCAGGATTGCGCGTATAAAAAGCAGCGTTGTGGAATATAGTTTGAAAATATCGATGAAAAGCTCATCTCTAATAAGCTTGTAAAATCTATAATAATGATTCATTCACTGCATTTCACCAAAGGGAGTAGCAATCGAACGTCGCAGTTTACAATGTTACGTCAATCAAGTTCCGTTGATGTTTATCATACCCCAATAATAACTCCGAAGTTACACTACTTATACACCATCAGTTTGCCATCAATGTAGCATATTTCCTGCTGCCCATCCCCGAGTAACAGTCGCACTTCTTCGAGCCCAATCTTCCATCGGACTTTCCATTGTTTTGACCAACAAAAATACTCGCGATCGTAGACCAGATTTCCCTGGGGAAATGAGTGATGCTGGAGGGCGCCATGTGACACTCGAGGAATTGGTTCTGTTTGTGATAAACACAAACTGCAAGCACTATCAGGAACCAACATTGGTATAATCCTGCTAAACCACGTTTAAATGAATATTACCTATCGCACTGGTAGTTGGTGCGAGGTGTGTTATCAGTCCTTGTACATGAGTGTTCATTATTGCCTCCTGTTTACACGGCTTTAGTATTGCGTAAAGTAGTTACGCTATTTTCAGCTGTTTGAATGGTCGTGCCGACTTGAAGCCGCCCCCACAAACCAACTCACTGTCCCCCCATACACACATCGATCACGTCACTTGTTTTGGTATGGACATGAATAAATGTATTCCATAAGGCCACTAGTTACGCCTGTGATGTGCGTCAAATCACTTTGATCAACAGAAGAGAAAAGGAACTGTTGTACACTTGGTTTCGCGTCAGCCATGCATAAATTTGAGTTGAAAGACTCATTTGGCAGCTCTGTTGAAACACAAAAACTCTGATATTTCTTTCTATTCAACAGTATTCGTAATTTAAAATTTTCTGTAGATTTCTTCTTAAATAAAACTTGTGTCACCTCTGTACGATGCGTTTTGTTGTAAACATTATTACCAATAACACATGATAAATATTTACACCTGTATGTATCCGTCTGATGGAAAAAGTCTGATGGGATGGAGATATCCTAGTAGCGATTTGTTGATATTATTCCTACAGATCGAAATTTTATCGACCAATTTCTTCAACATCGTTCTAAGCTGTGTTCTCTGTTGTGCCTTCTGGAATTGGGACCCTCACTTGTTGATGCATCCCTTGACTAATCCAATTCTAACCCACACATGAGATCCACAGATCGACCAGCCGGCAGGTGAGGACTATCTATCCTTACATGTCGTCATTGAGGAGGAACACCGATATCGCTCATAACCGACTGATATCAGGCTCCAATGCCGGCCCTATTGAAAGATAGTGTATAAAATAGGTTGCTAATGTCACATTGTACAACCAATTCAATAATTGGATGCTGACTGGATTGAATTGATGATGAGTATGTAGATGCCATAATATAATAATTTGATGCCTTTCATTTGGTGTATGTAGGTCAGATTACTTGCTTCGCACAGAATTCATTTGTTTTATTTCCATGACCTATAGACAATTATTCATAGATGATTTGACCCAATTTTTCTATACAAATTTATGAGTGACGTAATCCAATCAATTTAGGTTTTAGATATTTAACACATACGATTATCTGTGATATTGCTGATGGTTCCAACATGGTGCATCTGAGGACGACCAGGTGGAAGCTAAATTTACTTCAAAGACAATTCTTGAACTGGGAATCAAATATTACGGACACTTTTTTTCAAGAGACCCTAATTCCCAAAATAAATGACATTCCCTGTCCATAACAATCTGATCAACACTATATTATGTTCGTTAGATTATTTTCACCCACATACTTTCAAAAAAAGGTTTTCATAAAATAAAAATTGGAAGTCTTGGTTACTCAAGATAGTAAACGGTGTGCCAGGAAGAAGTTTTCAAATTTTCAACAGCATAGTAGGAACAAAAAATTGCTGAAGAAACAAAAGGTAGCCCTAAATAAATTATAACCTGCGCTGCAAACTGCATGGATATGCTATACTTGCAAATTACCTTCTTATGTTTAGTTTCTACTTGAACCGATTCAAGCGATTATTCCATTATACTGAACAATAGATTTGTCAAGGTGATTTTTTAAATAAATAATTCCGTCTGGTAGGGCCACTATGATGAAAACTGATTCAGAGAACTCGTTCAATATAATCATTGCCACTCATAGCTAATTGTTTTCGATGAACATGAAAGAAAACATTTGCTGACGATAAATAAATTTACTCTCTCTCAATTTTCTACCTTTTATTTACCACGCAGATCTCGTGTTGACTGATGAATAATGAGCGAACATCACGAACGGATCAACGAGTTCGAATACAGATGCGCGAATAAACACTGCATGTGATGTACGTGGGCCTTCTGCTTGTATGCACCTGATTACCAATTACTACAAAACAACAGGCAGTCGTCATCAACACCAGCAAATAAGAAATCGCTAGATTTGTACCGATGCAATCCATTGAAATGACCGATTCTATTATTTGTTTTTTTGGTGAAATTAACTGTTTATGTTCATTCCTTCGGTCGCAATTAGACTTGATCTTCAAATAATCTTAGTCATAAACACAAACGTGATCGATGCCGTTCCTCTGCGACTTTCTGCTGCCCTAAGCTGTTTTATGAACAAGAACCCTCATTTTGTGATACAAACAAAGAGATTTTGACATGTACATTTCTTGAACACCCATGCCTGGGCAACGATGCAGACTGAACCATTAGCAGGCTTTCCGTGACGAACAAAAAAAAATACCCTAAACCGCAACCAAAATGTTTATGAAATTCAGAAAACCCTGTTTTTTTGTCAGAAAGGGCCACATTAACGTTTGAATATCTTGTAAATAAGTGTGGTTAGCAATCAAACGTTTCAATGTCTTGAATAATAATTGAAGACTGGTTAGAATGTACTCCTATAAGAAACTATTTAATTTGTAAGATCCTCGTCACGAATGGTTTCATTTTCAAAAAATGTAATACAGTTAAATAGTCAATAGCAAACTAGTATAATAAACACAATACAATCATAATTCATTTAGACATTCAGCATTACAAAATGAGAGAAAAACAATAGTTTGACGGATAAATATTTCATATTAGTTTATATTTAGTTCACCGTTTGTAAGGCAAGTACAACCGAATAGTACGAAATAACGAAAATATATAATACTTTATTATCTGTGCAATTTATACAGTGACTGATAGTTTCAAATCTGCATTGTATCTACAGTTTGACATACAGATACTAGGTCGAATCCCCCAGGAAGGGGGGTGGTTGATGGCAAGGCGCACCTACCATTGTCCGTAACAGGGCGCGACGGTCTAACTGGTTTGCCCCAGCTGGGTCATAGAAACCCTCCCCCCTCTACCCACGGTTATCCCGTTTCTCAACGATGCACCTGGAGAGGGGAGCGCATCAGGGCAGCGTCAAAACTCATTTATTCTCCACTCACGCCTATCCATTGGCCGCTCTCTCGCTAGCTCCTTAGTAACTACTACTTCACATTAACCATCCACCCAATATTTGGCCTACCTCTCGGTATAAGTCCAATAACATTCGTCTTTATCACTCTTTTCACCAAAGTCGCATCATCCATCATCACCATATGCTCGAACCGTCTCAGAATACGTCTATCTTCTCTGTCTCTCAGCGTCAGTCCCCTGCAATCAGTTCAACCTTCTAATCTCTTCTGCTTTTGCCACCAAAAACTCAGCTCCATAGAACACAGTTGGGACAACTACCTTTGCACTTTCCACACATAAATTCGGCACAATTCTCACAAGTGTCGGTTGTTTTGTTGCCGTAACATTCCTTCCTTGGCACTGGCGACGTATCTTCGTTGCTGGAGAGGGGCCTGTGCCTCGTGAAGGGATGCATGTTCCTCGTGAATTGATTCCTGTGGATCCTTTAGGATTGTCTGCGCCTCTCGTTGGAGTGCCTGTGTCTCGTGAAGAAATGCCTTAGTGACTGAAGGAACACCAGTGCATTCAAGAGATCATGTTCCTGCGGGTGAAGGTTGAGATAACTCGCGAAGATACAACACCAGGGCATTCAATAAATGATGTTCCTGCGGGTGAAGGTTGAGATAACTCGCGGAGATACAACACCAGGGCATTCAATAAATGATGTTCCTGTGGGTGAACGTTGAGATAACTCCCGGAGATTCAACACCAGGGCATTCAATAAATGATGTTCCTGCGGGTGAAGGTTGAGATAACTCACGGAGATTCAACACCAGGGCATTCAATAAATGATGTTCCTGCGGGTGAAGGTTGAGATAACTCACGGAGATTCAACACCAGGGCATTCAAGAAATGATGTTCCTGCGGGTGAACGTTGAGATAACTCCCGGAGATTCAACACCAGGGCATTCAAGAAATTATGTTTCTGCGGATGATGGTTGAGATTACTCACGGAGATCTCTTCGTCTGCCTGAATTCATCAGCTAACTTCAGGATAAATTTTTTCCAGCTCATCTTGGTAGTCGTAGCGTCGTTGTGAAGGACTCTATCATTGATTGTTGCTTGGCTTACAGTCGATTGTTGTGGAACACATTAACCAGCCAGCGATTTGAGCCCTCGTTGGTTGTGTACTAGCGTACCGTTTTGTCCAACACGTCAACGTCGGAATGCGTGTTTGTGTAAAAAATTTACGTATTCGTCAGTTCTAAATCATTTCACCAATCGAAATGTGTTGGAGCATGGTACTTACCAAGATGACATTTGTATTGGTTTTTGATGGAAAGCGAGTCAGAGTGGCAATGCCTTGCTTCAGGGCATTGGTAGTGCATGCTTGAAAGAAAACTACAATCTCTCACTTCGAAAGGTTTACTATCGCGACATTGATTGTATTTTTAGATTCCAATTTTTCCGCAGGTCTGGTTGACATGAACCGATGGTCCGTCGTTAAGTTCCAGCCTTTATTTAAAAATGAGGACAATAAGCGTGATACCATGTACTGTTTCGCTAACAATCACATTTGCATAACAAGTATCATCCATAATTAGATTAGTGAATCGTGAATTTCATTCAGTTGATATCGACGCGACACCTTCACTCCCTGAACGCTAGCATAAGACTATTTGGTGACTGGCAAGATACCCCGGTTATTGCAAATACTGTCTTTCTTCACATGGAAAAAGCTGCAAAATATGAGCATCTATGAAGAACCGGTCAAATGTTCATAAACGGTTAATTAAAGTGAAGCATAATGTAATTTAACAACCATGTTCAGAAATGCCTATCTATGATATACCTTAAACCAATACCCACACATAGGAAAAGTCAAAGAAATTCCTTCTTGTAATGCAATAAATGAGCTTGAAGCTATTTCTGTAAAATCGAGAGGGTCGCATTTACCGGTTCATCCGATCTAGTGTTAATCCAACAAATATCATTCTAATCCAGGCCCGTTTCATGATTTCAAGGTTTGGCAAACGTTAGCTGGCGACTGTATATAATCGAAATAAATATTGACTCATTGACAAAGGCGATCAAGCTTCATTTCTAATTCAATTAATTCTAGAACATTTGGATAATTATTCTATTCATTCTGAAACTTTTTGTACCGTATCCTGGCAAACCAAATTTAGTAGTATTCTGGATTTGTAATTGCAACATTTTATCGCAGTATAACTGCAAGTCTATTATGAATATTTTCTCCATAAATAGTATGAACACCTTCCAGTTGGATGATCCAACTCCAAGTTACCACATGAAATTCGATTCACTTATAGTTTCCGATCATTGTATCCATGCTCCATAAACTAGATGGCGGGAATGATCAGAATTTTAATGAAACTGATCCCAGGGAACCAAGCTCCCGGATTCCCTATGATTATTTTTAATTAATAATTCATCCAGAGTTATTCATGTCTCTCTCTGGATGAATTATTTTACATTTCTTACAAAATGGAGCGACGAGTTCAGACGCATTGTTTAGACTCATTTGATCACAAACGTACTCACTGTTCCATAGTTTAATTATGGTAAATCTATACATTATAGAACAATTCATTTTGAACTAATAGAAAGGTTTCAACACTCAGTGGATCAGAAATATTTTCATTGTAACACAAATCGGCAATGATTAAATCAACCACAATAAAGTCACCAAGTTTATCTGTAATTTTAAGAAAGTCTTATTTATAACTTTACAAAACTGAGTGCCGTAATGCCAATCGACCAAAGAAAGTAACTTATTTAGAAAGTAGCTGATGCAAACTGATTACTCCGTCCGCCAAACTCTCTTCATTTCATGATACTTTACGACCAAAAACTTTAAAATAATAAAATCAATGGGACAACAGTTGGCATTTCTTTTCAAAAAACATCTTCTGGGACAAAAAAAAACGATCAATATTTGTGATAATACTGTGGCCGCATGGAGATGCTCACGTTCACTGACGTTCTGTAAGGATTATTAAAGTTTGTAAGTTGCTGACATTTTTCAATTAGTTGATTTTACGAAGATAAATTCAGGCAGAAATTTATTTACGATCCTCGTGAAATCAGTGGACAGAGTTTATGGTTTGTTCCGGTATATTTTCCAATGCTGCTGTTTTGTTCCTATTAATCACTCTTTTTCCC
>SDVV010029277.1:0-11839 GCA_016164225.1 Gammarus roeselii
GCCCATTTGTTTTGTGCCTTGTACAAGTTCAATTCATTAATCAATTCATGAGGCAAATTAACTGCTTTCTTATTCACTCCCTTCCTATTCTCTTGTTGCCAATTTGAAAAATGTTGTATCTAAGATTGAAGAGCCATGGTAGCTGCGGCTCAACCTTGAAAATAATTCGATACTAATATACATATGCAAAATGGTACCATGCAATTGTAAGTACCTCATAAAACTAGTAACCAGAAAACTAGTGACTTGAAAGCTGACTAAGATACCCATAAATTGGTGACTTATTAACACAAAAAAAGCGTCAAAACAGTCTTAAATTCTGGAGCGGACTAACAATTACCATCTGTAGAAATTTGCACAAATGACCTGCGTTTTGGTTTAGAAGAACATTTGGCTATTCTGTTTATGTAATCACGTAGTAGTACTATAACCTCCTCCTCTCTGTCCTCACAAAGTTCCTTTTTCTGTATGCGTGCGTGAATTTCTAAAGCCTCGTTGACTATCCCGCACTCTTTTTTCAAGAGAAACACTCGACATGAGCACTCGTGCTAGTTTATTTTCCTTACTATTTTCCTTCTAATACTACTCAGCGCCAATTCTCCGAGCTGGCCAAATTCTGTGAAACAAGTGATTGTTGGAATACAAATGTTTGGCTTTCTAACAATTTATAAAGTTTGCTCATTCACGTGATCGGTAAATTACTTGGATCAGCGGTCGCATTCGGCTGTTGAACTTGAACCCGTCTGCCTGGCGATTGACTGAATTCTTCTTGGTCAAGAAAATTAGTTTTCGTAAGGTATTTCCCAATATATTTATTTGTACACAGTGCTCTCTGAAAAAGTTTTAACATAATAATAAACACCAACATTAACATAGCAAAACGAATTGGTGAAAGTTTCTAAGTCTATTGCACCGTCAAGTTAGTATCCGTGTGATAGTCGAAAGTGATGTGTTTACCTACAATCAAGGCCAGCCAGATGTCACCATATATGTATTGCACCTATAAACGAAAATAGTTAATGACACATGTGAGATACATTATTAGTTTGTATCAAGGAGGAAATCGACGTTTATGTTATTATCCGAAATTAATGCGCTCGAAACTAAGGTTATTTGAGACGTTCTCACCCACAATGTAATTTTCCCGGTAGTCACTTTAAGTAACGAAGAGTTAGAGATTTCATCATTGTAGAAAATAATTATTCAGAACAAAAAATAAATATTTATTGACGGTCACATCGTATGTAAGTCACTATGTAGAGGGAGAGTAAACGTTCGCTTTCCAACTTGTAACTGTCTTTTTACCGGAAGGGGGAGGATTTCTTCAACACTTGTTCGTATGAATCATCAGTTCGTTCGAACGCGGCAAGATTGTGTCAGTGTCCGTGACGTCATTTCTCGAACGTAAACATGGCAGGATCGCAGGTATGTTCTCATCCATATATTTTCTTGGATTTGTGATGAAATATCATTTTTAGTTGGCCAACTGGTGATTGTCAGTGACCCCATATTTAATTTTTCTTCTACCGTGCTCCGATTTTGTATTGTAGTTATGCTAGCCTCTTATCCTTCTGAGCTACTATAACTACAGTGCCAGTCTCAAGGCTAGGTCTAGTGATATATGGTAAATATCCGGTATAAGTACATTTCGATAAAATTGTGCGCTGCAACGTAGTGATAGTTTTTCTGCATGTGATATTTAGTGTACCCTGGCGCCTACTTGTCTTCTTCACTCATGATCTCTTTTATTCTGTGCTAAACCTTAGTGATGCACAATGGTAGAGCAATTGACGTTCTCTGCCTTCAGACTACTTAGAAGTTGATTTAGCCGTCTTATTTTGGATGGTTCTAGACACCCAATGGAAGCAGTCAGACGCCATAAGGAACAGCTAAACTAACCTTGACGCATGGGCAAAAATTGCTTTGGAAGCTGTCCAAACTGCCCATTGGAATTGTTGAAATTGCTTTTGGGGAGTGGTCAAAACTGCCTGGTATGATTGGTGAAAGCACCTGGGGTTGTATCAAAACCTTCTGTTGGAGCATCTAAATTGTTTGTTGAGAGCAGCAAATCAAGCAATGACGATTGTTAGAAACTAAAGCCTTCTAACTTATGCCTTGTGGCAAAAGTTCTAATAAATATCATATCTGGCACACCTGTTCATTTTTAATAGGTGCTGTTGGTAAGTGGCAGCTCCTGACTAAATTGGCACTTCCTAATATAATTACCCCATTAAATTTTTGCTTATTTCTTCTATGTTGTTGGATATTGAAGCATCTGTGCATTAATGGAAAATATTTTTTCTAAGAAAGTGCTATTGCCCTGGATAAGAATATGGTACAAGGTTGGCTCAAGCTATCTGCACCCTGCCCTAAGAGCTGACAAGATTTTGGAAAAAAACTTATAAGGGTCTCTCACCCTCACCTTTGCAGCCCTTGTCAGCTTCTGCTGATCATTAATGCCAATATGAGGGAGCCAGGGAGGCTGGCACAGTTGTGCCTGCTAGTATTACCAGCCCATAAATAGCCATTAAAATGCTAAGATAAAAACTGGAATTTGTGCACACTCAGGGTCCAATTATAAAAAAACATACTACATGGAAGACAATTAATTGGAAATGTTGCCCAACATGTAGTTTCAAACTTTCTACCCATCACTACAGAATGGGTAATGCAGCTGCTTGGGTTATCATTTATTTTGCTGACCTGCAGACAGTGCATGGGTTAACTTAGTGACTAACTGAAATTTGCACAGAAAGAGAATAATTGAACTCAATTCACTGGGACCTCATAACTTCCTACCCAAAGGGAATAATTGAACTCAATTTATTGAACCTCATGGGCCCATGGCCCAAGATTGCACAATTGGGCACGGGGTTGAGAACATTACGTGCGTTTTCACCGCCGAATATTAAGAACCAAACCAGCCGTTTGCCTCAAAAGCTAAGATTGGCATATCTAGACCTTTATGTGCGCTCGCAGAGTATGTCTGTGGAGTTACGTGCGCCACTGTCAAAGACACTGCCAAATATATACAAAATGGAGACCTAGAGGTGCAAGCTCCACGAAACAGACTGCAAAATTACATGTGTGCCAGATTGCGCAATTGGGCACGGGGTTGAGAACATTACGTGCGTTTTCATTGCCGAATATTAAGAACCGAACCAGCCGTGCGCCTCAAAAGCTGAGATTGGCATATCTAGACCTTTGCGTTTGCTCGCAGCAGTATGTTTGACAAGTTACGTGCACCACTGTCAGAGACACTGACATATATACAAAACAGAGAACTAGATGTGCGAGGCTGCGAGCCAGACTGCAGAATTACATGTGTGTAGAGTTTGACATGACTGCACTTATACGTAAGCGTCTTTCACCGACCAGGCGTCATACAAAACTGAATGTAACATTTAGATGATACTCTTGCTTATGGTAGTTATAAATTATGAAGAACAATACCTGTCAGTTCTTATTAGAAATTGTCATTACTAACAATGCTCAATTTGCACTTCCACTCTGCTGTCTTTTCCATGAATGTTGCAGCAAACTTGTTTACATAACGTGTGTGACGTCCGTGTTTGTTTTCATCTATTGTCAAAATGCAGTAATGTTAAATTGTCGTTTGAACCATGCAGGGCGTAATTCAATATTACGGTTTAGCTATTGTTGCATTCATACCAAACGCTGATGCACTATGACTTGACTGATATTGCCCGTTGTATTGTGAATCATCAATTTTTTATTCTCCCGCCAAAAAAATGCAATATTGGTTTTCGTTTTTTCTCTCGGTAACCGATGACGATCCGGACAGTTCGGTCACAGAGACTAGTAGTTCTTCAATGATGGTGATGCGCAGTGGTTGGGAATCTCAGTGTCAGCTTGAATTGATATGCTATGGAGAAAAATGCGTACATGAAATTTTAGCACAACAATTATTTTTGAAGAATTGTTTATGTGCGATGTACTGTCTCTGCGTGTGATATTTTGAAAGGTGTCTTCACGTGCGCTTCATCTCAAGATTTCACATGCGATTCACATATTTCTTATCAATGTTCATGTGCGCTGCCGGCCAAATTGTGCAATCTGGCATGTGTGTAGAGTTTGAGATGACCGCATATAGACGCAAGCGTCTTTCACCAACCAGGCGTCATACAAAACAGAATGTAACATTTAGATGATACTCCTTCTTATAGTAGTTATAAATTATAAATAACAATACTTGTCAGTTCTTATTAAAAATTGCCATAACTAACGATGCCTAATTTTGCACTTCCACTCCGCTGTCTTTTCCATGAATGTTGCAGCAAACTTGTTTACATAACGTGTGTGACGTCGGTGTTTGTTTTCATCTATTGTCAAAATGCAATGATGTTGAACTGTCGTTCAAACCATGCAGGGCTTAATTCAATATTACAGTTTAGCTATTGTTGCATTCATACCAAACGCTGATGCGCTTCGTCTTGACTGATATTGCCTGTTGTATTGTGAATCATCAATTTTTTATTCTCCCGCCAAAAAAATGCTATATTGGTTTTTGTTTGTTGCTCTCAGTAACCGATGACGATCCGGACTTTTCGGTCAAAGCAATTAGTAGTTCTTCAATGATGGTGATGCGCAGTGGTTAGGAATCTTGGTGTCAGCTTGAATTAATATGCTAGGGAGGAAAATGCGTTCATAAAATTTTAACACAACAAATATTTTTGAAAAATTGTTCGCGTGCGATGTACTGTCTCCGCTTGCAATATTTTGAAAGGTGTCTTCACGTGCGCTTCATCTGAAGATTTCACGTTGTTGCCGGGGGTGACTTTGGTTATCCCAAGCTATCGGCTACTCTGGTCAACCTATTCTTTTGCCTATGCATGGGTGGCCCTGGTTGATGCTCATTTAAGTGAATAAATATATATTCCTGTATATAAGTATATTAACTCTATTTGAGTGCACATAATACCTTTATTTATGAGTCACATGTTCTTTGCAGACATTGGTTTGCCAATTGTAACATATGCCAAGTGGTCAGATTAAATTCTATGTGCTTGCTTATCTACTAAAACTTTCTTCAGCCTAAGAGAGTATTGTGGCCACTGCACTGGCTCCCTTCATCGTTACCTGTGCTCCGAAATTTAGCTTTCAAGTTTGTTTTAAAATCCGTTAGTACATCCATTGCTTTTTGTTTTAAATATAGATGGTTCAGAGACTGATTCTTTCATATCCTCATTAATTGCGCTTCCACTCATTTTGGCCGTGAATTAAATTCTAAGAAAGTGGACACATGTTGTCTCACCCGCATGTGCCACGGTTACATAGGCATCTCCGACAGGATTTTTTTTTTCATTCTCCTCCTATTGAATTCACCACTATTTCCAAAATATTGCATCATTTTCATATAATTATAACTGGCAAATGTCATTATGACTGACAAGTCAGAAATTCCATCAAAATTTTTGGAGCATGGGTTGGGAAACTTAGGGTCACGTCTTTTTGGTGCTTCCTCACCATGGGGATCAGTGAAGTCTGCAGCTCACCGAGCTGGTGACGATGGCGGCTGCTACGCGGCGGCAACGGCAATTGGTGGTCCCAGCAGCAATGTAGCGTCTTCATTAAGAGATTGCCTGCACACAGACAACCACGTCTCTGATGTGGAGCATCTGCTGGTGGCTGTTGCCATCCAGTCTCTTCTTGGCCAGTTTGCTCACCCGCGGGTGAGATCAGCTTTTGTCGGTGGGATGTTTGGCTGCAACATCAGTGCGGAGCTCCTACCAAGAATCGACGAAATACGCTATTCCCTTTTCCCTCGCTGGTTGGGAGGTGGACTTGACTGTGCTATAGCCAGGAGTGGAACTGCAGCAACGCATCTGCAAAAACTTATCAATCGCTCTACAGAATATTTCAAGATGACCAACACGGATTATGATAGCCTCACCTACAGGGACTGGTACAACACCCTTAACCTTATTGCAGCCAGCAAATATTGGGTGAGGGTCCCAGCTAAGGATTGCTGCAAGCCCATTCTGAGTAGTGGAGACCAGGAACCAGTTTTAAGCAGCACCCCATTGGGTGGCAGTGACAGTTCTCTCTTCATCCAACCAGCTGGTGTTGAATCGGCATTACCTTTGGGAAACAGCCACAAGTCTGGAGCGGATTGTGGTAGGTCATCACCACGCAAGAAGAAGCTGAGAAAGAAGACCACCAAGAAAACCAAGAGTATCAAGTCCAAGATTTCAGAAGCCTCAAGTAGCACCAACAAGTCTGTGGTTGATCTCTGTGTTTCCTCCTCTGACACTGAAGACAATTCCACTTCTGACAAATCAACAGCTGTGGATGGTGATAGTGATGCCGGGGACAATCCACCCATGACTTCGGTACGCCACTATCACCAACACAATATTCATCGAACTGGCTGTGATGTGATGTAGTCACTCCTGTTTTTGAAATGGATGGACGGATTTCACTGAAAGAGTTTCTGGTGACTTTTGAAAAGTATTTTTCAAAGAATTTTGATGGCGATCAGTATGATCAAACGCAAGAGCTTTTCAAGTTTTTGTTGGGGTCATTGATAGACATATACAGAATCAAAGGTGGTCGCAAACTGAGGTACAGTCGCATCACATATTTCTGATAAATGTTTGCGTGCGCTGCCTGCCAAATTGTGCAAACTGGCCATGGCCTAATGTACATGGTTTCATATTTATTTTTTGGGCATTGCAAGTGTTTCTGTGTCTGGTGGTGTTGAAGTGGTGACTGTTAGGGTTGTGGTGTGTGGGTCTGGGTGCGTTGCGTTTTTGTGCAATTCTCTGTTGTACTGTGTGATGTGCTGTTTGCGGTTAGTTTATATGATAGCCAATAGAGCGCATTATTTCAAGTTCCTAAAACTGTGTTAACATAGCTGTTCTCAATATAAAACTAGGGCGCACAGCTGTGCTGGCCTCCCCCAGCTCTGTTGCTGCCCACATGTTTGTGGTGCTGCTGGATGAGGCTGTAATGATATGGGACAAACGTAAGAGACCTTTCTGATGGTATCAACTGTGTAGCTGTTCCTAGTGCACCACACCTGATACACATCAAACGTAGCCACATTGTGCTTGTACAGTTCTCAGCAGAGTTTCCATTACGAACCAAATAAAGTATGAAAGACAAGTACTGCGTGCAGAGATCACTCTACAAGCATTAATACTGCACTTACATTTTGCTCTCCCACCCATTACTCCTGCTCAAAAGAATCACTGGTGCATATTAGCAAACCCCTGTCCATTTTCACATGCCACAGCTCCCTGTTGGAAATAAAGTCCTTACATGCAGCAGATGGTCTGGCGTTGCAGTGCCGGGTGCGCCAAAATTATATACCTTGATCAAGCAAATGCGTAGAAATCTTGTACCATGTTATGCATGGTACATTAAAAATTTGAACCACGTTGCCACTTTTGTAGAATAGTACACAATATGATTGGTGAATGTGTGCAACAGTAGCCTGTCATCTAGTGATTATGCTTCAAATACATAAAAATTCTAATGCATAAAACTAATTGAATGTTAATCTGCACCAAACTATTGAAGTTTCACTGTGGCTTCCCCCAAATAGATGGCATGCCACATATCTGTAACTGCCACCAATCATTTCTCATATGTGGAAACTATGAGCTTGAAGACTATCCGTTTGTTTCTCAAATACTTGGAGTAAAATTACGATGGGACATACAAGTGATAGAAAAATACCTCCCTAGGTGGGTCCCAGATTACCCATTTGTATATTGATGACGCTGTTGGCTTCCAATTAGAAATGCATTAAAAATGTCTTGGACAAATATCAGTTGAGACTCGTGTGGGAGGGCAATAAAGCTTGAATCAATGGATTCAGCAGGAGTAGAGCACTTTGTTGTTATCCATATTGTCTGAATAATGGGTCTCCCAATGCAAGAGTATTAATTTGCATCCCTGCTCCATCAGCAACCTTACACCTCTTGAGTTATCTAGCCTACTCCGACAGCATTGATTCAATGGAACGTATCGGGAGTACAGAGTAAAGCAAAACCGTTAGTATGTTGACCAACTACTGTGTGTTTCTATATGAAATTGATTGCGATTGGCTGGTTGACTATTAACGCTTTCTTATTGAAGGTTTGTAGTCTGTTTGAGCTTCGGACAATGTTTTGATTGCTGTTGGCCACCTTGGTTTCGATTCCGTTCCTCTGCGGTACATTTCAAATTTTGTCTCTTCAAAATCTAACCATTTTTTACGCATCGAGACATACTTTAGATCACTGTCATGACAGTTTACCACAATCGACTTATGGCGGAGCCGACATACAGAGATTAAGGTGGAAACAAACTTGGACATTTACGGTGGATTTATCCGCCGTAACCCTATGTTTTCCAATAGGGCCAGAACTTTCCATGCTCTGCTGTCACTATTCAAATGGTTTGCTTAGTTTGTTTGTTGTCAAATGAATGATATGATAATCTACAGCAGAACAAAACATTTATTCTAAAAATGATATACACTTGGATGTAGGACTTAGAGAGTATACAGGACAGAGTTGAATGGTCCATTTTGATCTGATCATCACTTTGCTCAGGCTCGGCCTGAGCAAAGTGATGAGAAAACTGTATGACAACGTTGTTGGATAAACAATGCCAAACTAGGTATGCCGGCGGCGGCAGTGAGATTGCCTTGGTGTTGCTGTTTCAAAGGTTTATATATGCTAATTTGGTCAGAGGTAAACTGACTCGTTCAACCTTGATTGAGCTATATTGCCAAGTGGGACCAACTATAGCATAATGGATTGTTTGTAAACTTGATATTGGACAAAGTCAGATACAATGAACCATCTGCAATCTTGACATCACACCAAGAATAGCAGGATAAAACTTTATGAGCTTGAAAACACAGATTTAGGCAGGAAGAACTGACGTACCTATGAAAATCGTACCAGAGATATCGGTCCTGATCCATGAACGTTTTACCCTGGGAATTTGAGACTTTCATTGGTAGGCAAGATGATTTTCCACACTCACACCCAAATCTTTGTGCTGTGACATTTCATTGCTCTATTTTTCAGGAAAAACTCTTTCACCAGCACTTGAGCTTTAAAATTTACCTGAATATAACAAAGGCACAACACGCACTTGTCTGAATTTGAGCTAAGATTTCAGGACCTTGCAACAGAGTCAACTTAATCCAACCCAGTTTGGAGCAACTGAACACTCAGAATGTGTCTCCTTACATGATTATCTCAAGTACCGCTTATAGTTGTCTGCAAACACTGAATTTGCATGAAAGACCGCTGGAGTCCAGATTCAACTGCAGACAAGACACCAACAACTGCAGACTCCTTCACACTCTTGTACCAAAGAGACAGCTTGTAGTCATCAGCAAATGTTTTAAAAAGAAGACAGCACTACATTTGTGATCTGATTATAATGAATTTGAAAAAGCAGAGGGCATAGTATTGAACCCAGAGAAACACCACTAACTTTCTCCCTGGACTTGCGCTACAACACCCATCAACAGTGACCCTCATAGAACAACCAGTCATAAACAAACAAATCCAGCCGAGCAGAACTGGCCCAACTCTCACCTCCCTCAGCTTGTGAATCAAAACATCATGAGGAACAATATTGAATGCACTTGAAAAATCAAGCAGTGCTATATCCACAACGAAGTCATTATCCACCCCATCCAAAACATCCAAAAACTATGAGAGAAACTGATCACCAGCAGACCAAAATTGATGGAAGCCAAACTCAAATCTCCTTGCCCTCAAGAAATTCAACCAGACCTGAAAGAATAATCCTTTCCAAACTCTTGCAGCGCACAGAGGTCAGACTGGCAGGACAATAGTTCAGAAGATCATACCTTGACTTGCACTCCAGATGTGCGTTCCGACATACAGTTCTCGTGTGACAGCTGCCAAGCAGGACATGTTTGGCACCAAAGGGAGATTCCGTGTCAGTGTATCAACATCTAAGTAACTCCAGTCAAACAGACCAACCCCTTGCTACAGTGACTCTTTTTATCCCTTGTAATCATGCTAAAGATCATAATCACCCATTGAAAAGCAAGAATTTCAATATCATGGACCAAACACTCAGCTGCCTTAACCAACTTTTACTTGAGTCATTGCAAATACTCCAATTGAAACCATCCCTTAATATCCAACAATCTTCTAATAAACCTTACACTGGTCCCTAGTCACCAAGACAAGCTTAACAGCTAGATAAAATGCTGGCTTACAAACAGACGGCAGCAAGTTGTATTTGACCGATCTTCCTCCCCCTGGGGTAACGTTACAAGCGGCTTGCCTCTAGGATCCGTGTTAGAGCCAGTTCTCTTTATAATATTCATCAATGATCTCGATAGCAACGTACTCTCAATCTCAAACATTAGCAAGTTGGCACATCATACTAAGATAGGAGGAAAAGTGCAGACTGAACTAGAGTGTCAGCAGATCCAACTAGACTTGAACAAAATTGTTGATTGGTCAGAAAAGTGGCAAATGCAATTTAATGTTGACAAATGCAAAGTTATGCACATAGGGCTTCATAACCCCAAACACAGATATTCAATGTCTGGAAAAAAACTCATTCCTGTCACCAAAGAGAGAGATTTAGGTGTCATCATTAGTAATGACTTAGAAAGCAGCAAGCAATGTAACATTGCTGCCAAGAAAGGCAACAAAGCGCTAGGTATGATATCTTGCACTATCTCTTAGAAAAACCAGTACAGTATGCTCAAGTTATTTAATGCATTTGTTAGACCGCATCTCGAGTATGCTGTTCAATTCTGGTCTCCATTCCTTAGAAAAGAGTTTATTAAACTTGAGAAGGTTCAACTTAGAGCTACCAAACTCATCCCCTTGCTGCGGAATAAATCATACAAAGACAGGCTTTTTGAACTCGATCTTTATTTGCTAGAGAAGCGTCATGTCAGAGGCAACATGATAGTAGTGTGGAAGATTATGAAGGGTAAGGAAAAGGTCAACCGAGCGAGCCTTTTCACTCAAGATACAAACGGAGTGACTAGGAACAATGAATACAAAATTGTTGGGAAAGGTTCTCACTCGACATCACGTGTAATTTCTTCACGTTTAGAGTTGTCAAAGAATGGAACAAACTTCCAGCAGAAGTTGTAAACAGCAATACAATCGAAACGTTTAAGTTGCGGCATGATAAGTTCTGCATAAATTGCCGATAAATAACTAAGCAGTTCCATTTCCTGTGTTATAAAAAAAATAGAAATGGCACACGAAGCTCTCTTAGACGTTCTACTTCAAAACTAATCCTCTTGCTACCTAAAGGCAACATAGTTTGGGCCAATAGGCCTCCTAGACGTTCTACTCCAGAACTAACACTCTTGCTACCAAAAGGCAACATAGTTTGGGCCAATCGGCCTGTTCTTGTCTTCCTACTCTTGTAAACACTTGTAATTAGAGCATAGCACACTCCAACTCAACCCTACTTATACAGGACCAAAGACGCTCGACTCCTCACTCCGTATCTAGCTTCCATGAAGGCGTTAGGCTGCTGTTGCCCGTGGTAATGGTCCAGCGGTTGACCGTTCAGCACGGCATGATCCAGGGACTTTTCGATTGAGGGGTCAGCTTATGGATTGTCCAACATTCTATACCATCAGCTGTCATGGCCTTTCTCACAATAAAGGGCACCACATTTTTTCCTCCATTTCATCCAACTGAAAATGGGATATTAACTCCCAAAATGGTCTGACATATGTACCTTCTGATTTTCAATTCTTTCTATTTTAATAATAATTTTAGCCCCCTACAAGTTTCTTTCCCAAATAATAGGCTTATTGGAGCACTTGTCCATCTCTTTCTACTTAGGATTAGGTTTC